>CM073140.1:22567075-22848104 GCA_037039145.1 Fundulus diaphanus | reverse complement strand
TTTTTGAAGTGCTACACTCTGAATTTTTAAAAGTTTGTAAAATGGAGAAATCAATGTATTTTCCACAAATATTGTTCAACCCCCCAAAATATGGCCTCTATTTGTAAAGCACATGCAGAATAAACATGGATTTCAGTTTGGTAAAAATCCAGGCGAGTTTGACCAATTTACAAGACTTTGAAAATAAATGGTACAAGACTATAAAGTTTAATATTTTATTTCTCTGAATCCATTTTTTTAATGACCATAAAAAAAATCCTGTGGTTAGATAAAGCACTCTTTGAGATCCATGAATATTTTCAGAATTTTAGAGCCAACCGTTGATTATTAACGAATTTATGAAGTTTGTGATCAGTTCGCAGCTTTCATCATCCAGAGCTCTGACTGCAGAGGTTTGAACAGGGCGGCCATTTTGCCCATATTTGGGCACATCACAGGAAGTGACGTCAAAGCAGCCATCTTAGGTCAGACCAAGCTGCCATCTTAGGTCAGACCATAGAGAACACAGACATGAATACGTAGACGCCGCGTCCTCGGTTGAGAGGCGTGCCGACAGAGCGGCCATCTTAGGTCAGACCAAGCTGCAGTCAGACAGAATACAAGTCATTACAGGAAAATGTACTTTATGTTTTCAGACACTCTGAATCCGGTGAATTCTCACCCGATTTCCAGATAAATCAACTGACTGAAAACGTCACCCCTTTAGGGGCTACATGGGACCAATTGATTGAATTAAATTATTGTCTAACTTAATAAATAATTTCGATTTTGTATTGAAAGTAAGCAAACTTCCAGAGCTACGTCCCAGGAAGCCCGACTTTTACTCCGCTTATGGGTGCGCAAATAAAAGGACACTAGGAACCAGATCCTGGGGAATTACCTTCCATAAGTAAGATTTTATGATAGATCATCCTCATGCTTTACAGTTACAGTTTTCCGGCATAAACACAATATGTGCTAATGGGTACAGCGATGGAAGTAGAGAAAAGTACATTAAACACCAAAAACAAACAAAATGGTCCTAAATTACTGGATAGACATGATTTGTGGGGAGTGGGGGGGGAAGCCCGTGCTGAGGGTGATTAGGTTTTTTGTTGATTTCTTTTTGTTGATAATTGCTGTTGTCTATAGATCGGTGTCTGTGTATATAGCTTAATATATATATATATATATATATATATATATATATATATATATATATATATATATATATGCTTGTCGGGACTTTGATGCAATCAACTGGTTTCCTTATATAGGACATTTTATTCAATCTGTATAATCTGACCCAATCTGTATAATATGATTGAACTTGATTTTGTAAAGTGCCTTGAGATGACATGTTTCATGATTTGGCGCTATATAAATAAATAAATTGAATATATATATAATATTGGAAGAATTTTAGAGCAAACTGTATATTTTTAAAGAATTTATTTATGAATTTAAAGAGAATAACATTTCCGAAATGTGCCCATGTAGGGATTTAAAATTTCCAGTAGATGGCAGTATTTGATTATATATGGATTTTTTACACACACACACACTTATATACATAAGCTTTACATTGAATGTAGCTAGTTGCGGAGCCAGAGGGGTGGCAGGGGTGGCATTTGCCACCCCCAACAGAGCCCTTGCCACCCCCTACTGCCACCCCACTGGAAATGGTAATTTTAACATATAATACTTATGAGATCGGCAAAGATTTGCCAGGAAAACTGTAATTTCCGACTGTCCCTGAAGGCAGCCCATGCAGTAGCAGCCTACATGCTGCGCACTGACGCTGTTCATTGGTTAAGCTGACATGTGGTTCCTGCTTGATCCAAAACACACCCGCGGCTTTAGAGTACACCGTTGAGGAGTTTTGCAGGTATTTACAACATTTTACAGCTCAGCGGTAACCGCTGTGTTACCTTCCTAATGAGAGGCGGCACTTGTCATACATTTCTAAAAAGAAAAAAAAAATGGTTGTGCACCGCTCCGTCCGTAGTGCCTCGTTTATTATATTAGCCATGCTAGTGCTGATAGATCGTGTTTTAGACAGATTCTTTTAACATATGTTTCAGTGCACATGCTGCCCTGTAATGTTTTATTAATTTGGCCAGGATATATCTCCCAGCTCTTGCTTGAAATGTGTGTGGTAAGAATATGTGAAAAACCATTGTTAAGTTTATAATGACTGAAATGTAAATAGGCTATGTCGTATGAAAGCTTTGAATTATAACCTAACTAGTTATATTAATTAATTTAATTAATCTATTTTTAATTTAGTATTATTTTAGCTAGCTACAGAAAACTAAAAACTATTGTTTAAATAATATTTAAAATAGTGTTGTCTTTGCCATACAGTCATGGAGTCTAAATACCAGGCTGCCTTATTTTGTGTAGAGCCCAAATGCAGAGAAAAGAGAATATCTCACAGTTCTTCTTAAAGAGGCAAAAACCAGGGCCAGACCAGGACCAGACAGAACCCTGCAGCAGTGACCAACCTGGAGAAGCCAGCCAGGAGACACCAGGCCCAAGTGTATCACCAGCAGGTTAGAGGCTGTGACAGAGAGTTATTAAGTAGTAAAATCCAATAAGCCTAATTGTAAAGGTTAGCATGATGCTTTTTGCATTTTTTATTGTGTCTGTTTATGAACACAATTGAAACAAGTGGGCAGGGCCTATTTGCAAAAGTGTGAGAGTAGGGAGTAGCAAGATGGCGGCCAGTCACTAGGGGAGGTCACTGGCCGCCATCTTGCTACTCCGTTCTCACACAGAACCCCATAGCATTTGGTTGCAACAACAAGCAGTTTGGCTGTGTGAAAACGTTTCACAGGTAACTTTAAAGTCAGTGGTTGTTATACTTACTATACAAATTACTTTTGTTTTGGTAACACTTTATTTGTGCCTAAGATTTACATGATACTGTCATAAACAGAGGCTGCACAGTGAAGCAGTGAGAAGTGTTGTTGCCTTCTGGGTTCAATCACCTGGGTCTTTCAAATCCTCCCGGGTCTTTCAAATCCTCCAGGGTCTTTCAAATCCTCCTGGGTCTTTCAAATCCTCTGGGTCTTTCTGCATGAAGTTTGAATGTTCTACCTGTGCATGCGTAGGTTCACTCCGGGTACGCTGGCTTCCTCCCACAGTTCAAAAACATGACTGTTAGTTTAATTGGCTTCTCTAAATTGTCCTTAGGTGTGAGTGTGTGCAAGAATGGTTGTTTGTCCTGTCTGTCTCTGTGTTGCCCTGTGACAGATTGCCAGGGTGTAACCCGCCTCTCGCTCAGTGAACGCTGTGTGTATATATATATATATATATATATATATATATATATATATATATATATATATATATATACACACAGAAAGCTATATACACGGTAGACTGTGCGTTAATGTAACGCAGAAGGTCTGGAGATGCTACGTTGGTGTAGCTTGTAGGACCTGAACAGGGGAGAGAGGCAGAGTCAAGTGTCACGGGGCCTCTGGGCCGTGTTAATAAGGCTGGTAGCGGATGGGAAAAAACTGTTTTTGTGTCGTGAGGTTTTGGTCCTGATGGACCGCTGCCTCCTGCCAGAAGGAAGTGTCTGAAATATTTTGTGACTGGGGTGTCACAAAATCGGCCACAATCTTCCCTGCACGCCTCAGAGTCCTAGAGGCTTACAGGTCCTGGAGAGATGGAAAATTGCAGCCAATCACCTTCTCTGCAGACCGGATGACACGCTGCAGTCTGCTCTTGTCTTTGGCGGTGGCACCAGCGTACCAGATGGTAATGGAGGAGGTGGTTTAGACACACCTTCTCCTTCAAAGAGTTTTCTTAATTTTCATAACTATGACAATTGTAGATTCACACTAAAGGCATCAAAACTATGAATTAACACATGTGGAATTATATACTTAACAAAAAAGTGTGAAACAACTGAAAATATGTCTTATATTCTAGGTTCTTCAAAGTAGCCACCTTTTGCTTTGATTACTGCTTCGTACACTCTTGGCATTCTCTTAATGAGCTTCAAGAGATAGTCACCTGAAATGGTTTTCCCTTCACAGGTGTCCCCTGTCAGGTTTAATAAGTGGGATGTCTTGCCTCTTATATGGGGTTGGGACCATCAGTTGTGTTGTGCAGAAGTCAAGTGGATACACAGCTTATAGTCCTACTGAATAAACTGTTAGAATTTGTATTATGGCACGAAAAAAGCAGCTAAGTAAAGAAAAACAAGTGGCCATAATTACTTTAAGAACTGAAGGTCATTCAGTCCGAAAAATTGCGAAAACTTTGAAAGTGTCCCCAAGTGCAGTCGCAAAAACCATCAAGCGCTACAAAGAAACTGGCTCACACGAGGACCGCCCCAGGAAAGAAGACCAAGAGTCACCTCTGCTGTGGAGGATAAATTCATCCTAGTCACCAGCCTCAGAAATCGCAGGTTGACAGCAGCTCAGATTAGAGACCAGGTCAATGCCACACAGAGTTCTAGCAGCAGACACATCTCTAGAACAACTGTTAGGAGACTGTGTGAATCAGGCCTTCATGGTAAAACAGCTGCTAGGAAACCACTGCTAAGGACAGGCAACAAGTAGAAGAGAATTGTTTGGGCTAAAGAACACAAGGAATGGACATTAGACCAGTGGAAATCTGTGCTTTGGTCTGATGAGTCCAAAGTTGAGATCTTTGGTTCCAACCATCGTGTCTTTGTGCGACGCAGAAAAGGTTTAACAGATGGACTCTATTCAATTCAATTCAATTGTATTTATATAGCGCCAATTCATGAAACATGTCATCTCGAGGCACTTTACAAAGTCAAAATCAATCATATTATACAGATTGGTCAAAAATTTCCTATATAAGGGAACCAGTTGATTGCTTCAAAATCCCGACAAGCAGCATTCACTCCTGGAGAAGCATAGAGCTACAGGGAGAGACGTCTGCATTGTCCATGGCTTTGCAGCAATCCCTCATACTGAGCAAGCATGAAGCGACAGTCGAAAAAAAACCCCACCCATTAGCGGGAAGGAAAAACCTCCAGCAGAACCGGGCTCAGTATGAACGGTCATCTGCCTCGACCGACTGGGGGTTAAAGAATACAGAGCAGAGACACAACAAGAGAGACAAACATGCACAGAAGCACACATTGATCCAGTAATCTGTTCTACATTAGATAGTAATAGCGGGTGATCTGTCTTCTCTGGATGATGTCACAGTTAACAGAACGTCAGATCAGGTGTACCTACTATGAAGAAAAAAGAGAGAGCAAAAAGTTAAAAGCTGAAATGACAACAGTCATTTCAATGTAATGCAATGCAAAACTGCATTGCATCTACTTTTTTAGACAAATGCAAGAAAGTAATAAATATTATGACATGCTTAATTGGAAGGGAGTGGGGAGCAGATAGATGGTGCTGCTGTAGAAGGTCGTGAGGATGGGCGGGGACAGGTGGGCTCTCCTCATCCTCCGCAGTAAGTGCAAGCGCTTTTGTTCCCTCTTCTCCAGTGACATGGTGTTCACAAACCAGCTGAGGTTGTGTGTTATGTGCACCCCGAGGAATTTATTGCTGCTGGCCACCTCCACAGCTGAGCTGTTAATGAGAAGTGGAGCATGGCGAGGCCATTTCTTCCTGAAGTCCATGATGATCTCCTTCGTTTTCTCCACGTTCAGGATCAGTCCTGGTCCTGGTCCTGGTCGTTGTTGTCTCTAATCAGGCCCACCACCGTCGTGTCGTCTGCAAACTTCACGATGTGATTGGTGGTGAACCTGGGGACACAGTCGTGTGTCATCAGGGTGAACAGCAGGGGGCTCAGGACGCAGCCCTGAGGAAAGCCCGTGCTGAGGGTGATGACATCAGTGGTTTTCTGTCCGACCCAGACCAACTGAGGTCTGTTGGTGATGAAGTCTAGTAGGCAGTTGCGAACAGGTGTGCTGAAGCCCAGATGTTCCAGTTTTGATGGTGTTGAACGCTGAACTGAAGTCCAGGAACATGCTCAAGGGGGCGGTGCGTGGGTGGGCTTGGAACCCGTTAATAACTGCTTGCAGTTCTAGTTATTATTATTATTATTACGGGTAATTATTATTCTCCGCTAAAACGCGTTGGGCGGCCCAAGCGGATTTGTAACGAACCTATTGAATCAGGTATCCAAGTACAGAATGTGCACCGCTACTCAAACCCAGAAATTGAGACCCCTCAACAACTAGGGGGCGCTATAACAAAGGACAATGCGTTTTGGCCTATAACCACCAAACTACTGGTCCCACACTCAAAAACTTCACATCACTTTGTTTATTGGATGATTCTGCAAAATAAAGGGAATTGGCACACCCTTCGTTTCCCAGCTAGTTTTCGCGCTACATGGCTACAAAGGTTAAACCTTTCTTGTTTAACTCCTCCTACATTTTTTATGCAATCCGCGCAAAACTCCACATATAACCGTGTAATGGACAAATAAAAAAAGTTAACACGGCGGATTTTTGAATTTTGACTTTTTCGAAAAGTAACGCTAAAATAAGTGATTGTTAGCTAGCTAGCTCTAAATGTAATTGCTGATTATTCTAAAACCATAACAGATTTTGACATGTCCTTCATAACCCATAGTCTAAATAAGATTTTGCACATGTGACCCGCGTTTGAGGATCGTCCATCACTAGGGGGCGCTGTGATGTCAAGAAATCTACTACGCAAGAATGGCTGATCGGATTTTTACAAAACCTTCTTCATCCCCTTCCAGTCATACCCCTGAACTCAGGTATTAAATATGGTAATTATTAAAACAAGTGGGCGGGGCCTATTTCCAAAAGTGTTAAAAAACCTGGAGAATAATAAAAACAATAAAGTAAAGAATAAAAAATGCTTTAAAATCAATTTTTTGATCCCAGATTTTCAGGATGTATTCTGTGAATAAGGTGTAACAATTCTCTCACTGCATGTATTGTTTTTTTTTGAAGTGCTACACTCTGAATTTTTAAAAGTTTGTAAAATGGAGAAATCAATGTATTTTCCACAAATATTGTTCAACCCCCCAAAATATGGCCTCTATTTGTAAAGCACATGCAGAATAAACATGGATTTCAGTTTGGTAAAAATCCAGGCGAGTTTGACCAATTTACAAGACTTTGAAAATAAATGGTACAAGACTATAAAGTTTAATATTTTATTTCTCTGAATCCATTGTTTTAATGACCATAAAAAAAATCCTGTGGTTAGATAAAGCACTCTTTGAGATCCATGAATATTTTCAGAATTTTAGAGCCAACCGTTGATTATTAACGAATTTATGAAGTTTGTGATCAGTTCACAGCTTTCATCATCCAGAGCTCTGACTGCAGAGCTTTGAACAGGGCGGCCATTTTGCCCATATTTGGGCACATCACAGGAAGTGACGTCAAAGCAGCCATCTTAGGTCAGACCAAGCTGCCATCTTAGTTCAGACCATAGAGAACACAGACATGAATACGTAGACGCCGCGTCCTCGGTTGAGAGGCGTGCCGACAGAGCGGCCATCTTAGGTCAGACCAAGCTGCAGTCAGACAGAATACAAGTCCTTACAGGAAAATGTACTTTATGTTTTCAGACACTCTGAATCCGGTGAATTCTCACCCGATTTCCAGATAAATCAACTGACTGAAAACGTCACCCCTTTAGGGGCTACATGGGACCAATTGATTGAATTAAATTATTGTCTAACTTAATAAATAATTTCGATTTTGTATTGAAAGTAAGCAAACTTCCAGAGCTACGTCCCAGGAAGCCCGACTTTTACTCCGCTTATGGGTGCGCAAATAAAAGGACACTAGGAACCAGATCCTGGGGAATTACCTTCCATAAGTAAGATTTTATGATAGATCATCCTCATGCTTTACAGTTACAGTTTTCCGGCATAAACACAATATGTGCTAATGGGTACACCGATGGAAGTAGAGAAAAGTACATTAAACACCAAAAACAAACAAAATGGTCCTAAATTACTGGATAGACATGATTTGTGGGGAGTGGGGGGGGGAAGCCCGTGCTGAGGGTGATTAGGTTTTTTGTTTATTTCTTTTTGTTGATAATTGCTGTTGTCTGTAGATCGGTGTCTGTGTATATAGCTTAAATATATATATATATATATATATATATATATATATATATATATATATATATATATATATATGCTTGTCGAGACTTTGATGCAATCAACTGGTTTCCTTATATAGGACATTTTATCCAATCTGTATAATCTGATTGGTCCAATCAATTACTTCGACTGCAGTCATGTCTTGATGACATCAAAAGCTGGATGACTTTAAATTTCCTGCGTCTAAATTCTGACAAGACCGAAGTTGTAATCTTTGGGCCAGAGTCCTCAAAAAATAAACTTCTTAACCAATCACTTAATCTGGATGACATTAACTTGGCCTCTGGTAATAAAGTAAAAAACCTTGGTGTTATTTTTGACCAAGACATGTCATTTAAATCCCATATTAAACAGGTTTCCAGAGTTTCCTTTTTTCACCTCCGGAATATCGCCAAAATTAGAAACATTCTGTCCAGGAGTGATGCTGAAAAACTAGTCCATGCATTTGTTACTTCAAGGCTGGACTATTGTAATTCTTTACTATCAGGAAGTCCACAAGATGCAATTCAAAGTCTTCAGCTTATCCAAAATGCTGCAGCAAGAGTTCTGATGAAAATCAACAAGAGGGATCATATTTCTCCAATTTTAGCTTCCCTTCATTGGCTTCCTGTTAAATCAAGAATAGAATTTAAAATTCTTCTTCTAACGTATAAAGCCCTTAATAATCAAGCTCCATCATATATCAGAGCTCTGATTACTCCGTATGTTCCTAACAGAGCACTTCGCTCTCAGACTGCAGGTCTGCTGGTGGTTCCTAGAGTCTCTAAAAGTAGAATGGGAGGCAGATCCTTTAGCTATCAGGCTCCTCTCTTGTGGAACCAACTCCCAGTTTTGGTCCGTGAAGCAGACACCCTGTCTACTTTTAAGACTAATCTTAAAACCTTCCTTTTTGACAAAGCTTATAACTAGAGTGGCTCATGTTACTCTGAGCTACCTTTATAGTTTTGCTGCTATAGGCTTAGGCTACTGGAGGACATCAGGGCATACTTTTCTCACTCTACTGATTTTTACTGTTCTTCAGTCTACTGTTCTCCAGATTTGCATTGCGTTACATTGAAATGACTGTTGTCATTTCAGCTTTTAACTTTTTGTTCTCTCTCTTTTTTCTTCATAGTAGGTACACCTGGTCTGACGTTCTGTTGACTGTGAAATCATCCAGGGAGGACAGATCACCGACTATTACCATCTAATGTAGAACAGATTATTAGATCAATGTGTGCTTCTGTGCTTTTTTGTCTCTCTTGTTGTGTCTCTGCTCTGTCTTCTGTAACCCCAGTCGGTCGAGGCAGATGACCGTTCATACTGAGCCCGGTTCTGCCGGAGGTTTTTTTTCCCCGTTAATGGGTGTTTTTTCTTCCCACTGTCGCTTCATGCTTGCTCAGTATGAGGGATTGCAGCAAAGCCATGTACAATGCAGACGACTCTCCCTGTGGCTCTACGGTCCCCCAGGAGTGAATGCTGCTTGTCGGGACTTTGATGCAATCAACTGGTTTCCTTATATAGGACATTTTGACCAATCTGTATAATCTGACCCAATCTGTATAATATGATTGAACTTGATTTTGTAAAGTGCCTTGAGATGACATGTTTCATGATTTGGCGCTATATAAATAAAATTGAATTGAATTGAATTGAATTGACCCAATCTGTATAATATGATTGAACTTGATTTTGTAAAGTGCCTTGAGATGACATGTTTCATGATTTGGCGCTATATAAATAAATAAATTGAATATATATATAATATTGGAAGAATTTTAGAGCAAACTGTTGATTTTTAAAGAATTTATTTATGCAGGTGTTTACAGACCAGGTGAGGTTGTCCGTGATGTGCAGCCCGAGGAATTTGGTGCTGCTAACCACCTCCACAGCTGAGCTGTTGATGAGTTTGTGTCAACTGCGAACTTCATGATGTGATTGGGGGTGAACTTGGGGGTGCAGTCGTGTGTCATCAGAGTAAACAGCAGGGGGCTGCGGACACAGCCCTGAGGGGAGCCCGTGCTGAGGGTGATGACATCAGAGGTGGTCTGTCAGACCCGGACCGACAGTGGTCAGGAGGTGAGGAAGTGATGAGGGGTGTGCTGAAGCCCAGATGTTCCAGTTTTTCAACCAGATGCTGTGGGATGAGGGTGTTGAACGCTGTAGTCCAGGAACATGCTCAAAGGGGGCGGAGCGTAGACGGGCTTGGAACCCGTTAATAACTGCTTGCAGTTCTAGTTATTAGGGTTCCAAGCCCGCAGCGCAGGCGAACGGCTATGCCGTTCGTCTGCTCTGTGAGCAGAGAACCCTATTGTTTTTCTAGTGTTTTTAAATTATTTATTATTATTATTATTATTATTATTATTACGGGTAATTATTATTCTCCGCTAAAACGCGTTGGGCGGCCCATGCGGATTTGTAACGAATCAATTGGATCAGGTATCCAAGTACAGAATGTGCACCGCTACTCAAACCCAGAAATTCAGACCCCTCAACAACTAGGGGGCGCTATAACAAAGGACAATGCGTTTTGGCCTATAACCACCAAATTACTGGTCCCACACTCAAAAACTTCACATCACTTTGTTTATTGGATGATTCTGCAAAATAAAGGGAATTGGCACACCCTTCGTTTCCCAGCTAGTTTTCGCGCTACATGGCTACAAAGGTTAAACCTTTCTTGTTAAACTCCTCCTACATTTTTTATGCAATCCGCGCAAAACTCCATATATAACCGCGTAATGGACAAATAAAAAAAGTTAACACGCCGGATTTTTGAATTTTGACTTTTTCGAAAAGTAACGCTAAAATAAGTGATTGTTAGCTAGCTAGCTCTAAATGTAATTGCTGATTATTCTAAAACCATAACAGATTTTGACATGTCCTTCATAACCCAGAGTCCAAATTAGATTTTGCACATGTGACCCGCGTTTGAGGATCGTCCGTCACTAGGGGGCGCTGTGATGTCAAGAAATCTACTACGCAAGAATGGCTGATCGGATTTTTACAAAACCTTCTTCATCCCCTTCCAGTCATACCCCTGAACTCAGGTATTAAATATGGTAATGATTAAAACAAGTGGGCGGGGCCTATTTCCAAAAGTGTTAAAAAACCTGGAGAATAATAAAAACAATAAAGTAAAGAATAAAAAATGCTTTAAAATCATTTTTTTGATCCCAGATTTTCAGGATGTATTCTGTGAATAAGGTGTAACAATTCTCTCACTGCATGTATTGTTTTTTTTTGAAGTGCTACACTCTGAATTTTTAAAAGTTTGTAAAATGGAGAAATCAATGTATTTTCCACAAATATTGTTCAACCCCCCAAAATATGGCCTCTATTTGTAAAGCACATGCAGAATAAACATGGATTTCAGTTTGGTAAAAATCCAGGCGAGTTTGACCAATTTACAAGACTTTGAAAATAAATGGTACAAGACTATAAAGTTTAATATTTTATTTCTCTGAATCCATTTTTTTAATGACCATAAAAAAAATCCTGTGGTTAGATAAAGCACTCTTTGAGATCCATAAATATTTTCAGAATTTTAGAGCCAACCGTTGATTATTAACGAATTTATGAAGTTTGTGATCAGTTCACAGCTTTCATCATCCAGAGCTCTGACTGCAGAGCTTTGAACAGGGCGGCCATTTTGCCCATATTTGGGCACATCACAGGAAGTGACGTCAAAGCAGCCATCTTAGGTCAGACCAAGCTGCCATCTTAGGTCAGACCATAGAGAATACAAGTCAATTCAGGAAAATGTACTTTATGTTTCAGACACTCTGAATCCGGTGAATTCTCACCCGATTTCCAGCTAAATCAACTGACTGAAAACGTCACCCCTTTAGGGGCTACATGGGACCAATTGATTGAATTAAACGATTGTCTAACTTAATAAATAATTTCGGTTTTGTATTGAAAGTAAGCAAACTTCCAGAGCTACGTCCCAGGAAGCCAGACTTTTACTCCGCTTATGGGTGTGCATATAAAAGGACACCAGGAACCAGATCCTGGGGAATTACCTTCCATAAGTAAGATTTTATGATAGATAATCCTCATGCTTTACAGTTACAGTGTTTCCGGCATAAACACAATATGTGCTAATGGGTACAGCGATGGAAGTAGAGAAAAGTACATTAAACACCAAAAACAAACAAAATGGTCCTAAATTACTGGATAAACATGATTATCACAGGTAACTTTACAGTCAGTGGATGTTATACTTACTATACAAATTACTTTTGATTTAGGTAACACTTTATTTGTGACTAAGATTTACATGATACTGTCATAAACAGAGGCTGCACAGTGAAGCAGTGAGAAGTGTCGTTGCCTTCTGGGTTCAATCACCTGGGTCTTTCAAATCCTCCCGGGTCTTTCAAATCCTCCCGGGTCTTTCAAATCCTCCTGGGTCTTTCAAATCCTCCCGGGTCTTTCAAATCCTCCTGGGTCTTTCAAATCCTCCCGGGTCTTTCAAATCCTCCTGGGTCTTTCAAATCCTCCCGGGTCTTTCAAATCCTCTGGGTCTTTCTGCATGGAGTTTGAATGTTCTACCTGTGCATGCGTAGGTTCACTCCGGGTACGCCGGCTTCCTCCCACAGTTCAAAAACATGACTGTTAGTTTAATTGGCTTCTCTAAATTGTCCTTAGGTGTGAGTGTGTGCAAGAATGGTTGTTTGTCCTGTCTGTCTCTGTGTTGCCCTGTGACAGATTGCCGACCTGTCCAGGGTGTAACCCGCCTCTCGCTCAGTGAACGCTGTGTATGTATATATATATATATATATATATATATATATACACACAGAAAGCTATATACACGGTAGACTGTGCGTTAATGTAACGCAGAAGGTCTGGAGATGCTACGTTGGTGTAGCTTGTAGGACCTGAACAGGGGAGAGAGGCAGAGTCAAGTGTCACGGGGCCTCTGGGCCGTGTTAATAAGGCTGGTAGCGGATGGGAAAAAACTGTTTTGCTTCATGAGGTTTTGGTCCTGATGGACCGCTGCCTCCTGCCAGAAGGAAGTGTATGAAATATTTTGTGACTGGGGTGTCACAAAATCGGCCACAATCTTCCCTGCACGCCTCAGAGTCCTGGAGGCTTACAGGTCCTGGAGAGATGGAAAATTGCAGCCAGTCACCTTCTCTGCAGACCGGATGACACGCTGCAGTCTGCTCTTACCAGATGGTAATGGAGGAGGTGGTTTAGACACACACCTTCTCCTTCAAAGAGTTTTCTTAATTTTCATAACTATGACAATTGTAGATTCACACTAAAGGCATCAAAACTATGAATTAACACATGTGGAATTATATACTTAACAAAAAAGTGTGAAACAACTGAAAATATGTCTTATATTCTAGGTTCTTCAAAGTAGCCACCTTTTGCTTTGATTACTGCTTCGTACACTCTTGGCATTCTCTTAATGAGCTTCAAGAGATAGTCACCTGAAATGGTTTTCCCTTCACAGGTGTCCCCTGTCAGGTTTAATAAGTGGGATGTCTTGCCTCTTAAATGGGGTTGGGACCATCAGTTGTGTTGTGCAGAAGTCAAGTGGACACACAGCTGATAGTCCTACTGAATAAACTGTTAGAATTTGTATTATGGCAAGAAAAAAGCAGCTAAGTAAAGAAAAATGAGTGGCCATAATTACTTTAAGAACTGAAGGCCATTCAGTCCGAAAAATTGGGAAAACTTTGAAAGTGTCCCCAAGTGCAGTCGCAAAAACCATCAAGCGCTACAAAGAAACTGGCTCACACGAGGACCGCCCCAGGATAGGAAGACCAAGAGTCACCTCTGCTGTGGAGGATAAATTCATCCTAGTCACCAGCCTCAGAAATCGCAGGTTGACAGCAGCTCAGATTAGAGACCAGGTCAATGCCACACAGAGTTCTAGCAGCAGACACATCTCTAGAACAACTGTTAGGAGACTGTGTGAATCAGGCCTTCATGGTAAAACAGCTGCTAGGAAACCACTGCTAAGGACAGGCAACAAGTAGAAGAGAATTGCTTGGGCTAAAGAACACAAGGAATGGACATTAGACCAGTGGAAATCTGTGCTTTGGTCTGATGAGTCCAAAGTTGAGATCTTTGGTTCCAACCATCGTGTCTTTGTGCGACGCAGAAAAGGTTTAACAGATGGACTCTATTCAATTCAATTCAATTGTATTTATATAGCGCCAATTCATGAAACATGTCATCTCGAGGCACTTTACAAAGTCAAAATCAATCATATGATACAGATTGGTCAAAAATTTCCTATATAAGGGAACCAGTTGATTGCTTCAAAGTCCCTACAAGCAGCATTTACTCCTGGAGAAGCATAGAGCTACAGGGAGAGACGTCTGCATTGTCCATGGCTTTGCAGCAATCCCTCATACTGAGCAAGCATGAAGCGACAGTCGGAAAAAAAACCCCACCCATTAGCGGGAAGGAAAAACCTCCAGCAGAACCGGGCTCAGTATGAACGGTCATCTGCCTCGACCGACTGGGGTTACAGAATACAGAGCAGATACACAACAAGAGAGACAAACAAGCACAGAAGCACACATTGATCCAGTAATCTGTTCTGCATTAGATAGTAATAGCGGGTGATCTGTCTTCTCTGGATGATGTCACAGTTAACAGAACGTCAGATCAGGTGTACCTACTATGAAGAAAAAATAGAAAAAACAAAAAGTTAAAAGCTGAAATGACAACAGTCATTTCAATGTAATGCAATGCAAAACTGCATTGCATCTACTTTTTTTAGACAAATGCAAGAAAGTAATAAATATAATGACATGCTTAATTGGAAGGGAGTGGGGAGCAGATAGATGGTGCTGCTGTAGAAGGTCGTGAGGATGGGCGGGGACAGGTGGGCTCTCCTCATCCTCCGCAGTAAGTGCAAGCGCTTCTGTTCCCTCTTCTCCAGTGACATGGTGTTCACAAACCAGCTGAGGTTGTGTGTTATGTGCACCCCGAGGAATTTATTGCTGCTGACCACGTCCACAGCTGAGCTGTTAATGAGAAGTGGAGCATGGCGAGGCCATTCCTTCCTGAAGTCCATGATGATCTCCTTCGTTTTCTCCACGTTCAGGATCAGTCCTAGTCCTGGTCGTTGTCGTCTCTAATCAGGCCCACCACCGTCGTGTCGTCTGCAAACTTCACGATGTGATTGGTGGTGAACCTGGGGACACAGTCGTGTGTCATCAGGGTGAACAGCAGGGGGCTCAGGACACAGCCCTGAGGAAAGCCCGTGCTGAGGGTGATGACATCAGAGGTTTTCTGTCCGACCCGGACCAACTGAGGTCTGTTGGTGATGAAGTCTAGTAGGCAGTTGCGAACAGGTGTGCTGAAGCCCAGATGTTCCAGTTTTGATGGTGTTGAACGCTGAACTGAAGTCCAGGAACATGCTCAAGGGGGCGGTGCGTGGGTGGGCTTGGAACCCGTTAATAACTGCTTGCAGTTCTAGTTATTATTATTATTACGGGTAATTATTATTCTCCGCTAAAACGCGTTGGGCGGCCCATGCGGATTTGTAACGAACCTATTGAATCAGGTATCCAAGTACAGAATGTGCACCGCTACTCAAACCCAGAAATTCAGACCCCTCAACAACTAGGGGGCGCTATAACAAAGGACAATGCGTTTTGGCCTATAACCACCAAACTACTGGTCCCACACTCAAAAACTTCACATCACTTTGTTTATTGGATGATTCTGCAAAATAAAGGGAATTGGCACACCCTTCATTTCCCAGCTAGTTTTCGCGCTACATGGCTACAAAGGTTAAACCTTTCTTGTTTAACTCCTCCTACATTTTTTATGCAATCCGCGCAAAACTCCATATATAACAGCGTAATGGACAAATAAAAAAAGTGAACGCGCCGGATTTTTGAATTTTGACTTTTTCGAAAAGTAACGCTAAAATAAGTGATTGTTAGCTAGCTAGCTCTAAATGTAATTGCTGATTATTCTAAAACCATAACAGATTTTGACATGTCCTTCATAACCCATAGTCCAAATAAGATTTTGCACATGTGACCCGCGTTTGAGGATCGTCCATCAGTAGGGGGCGCTGTGATGTCAAGAAATCTACTACGCAAGAATGGCTGATCGGATTTTTACAAAACCTTCTTCATTCCCTTCCAGTCATACCCCTGAACTCAGGTATTAAATATGGTAATTATTAAAACAAGTGGGCGGGGCCTATTTCCAAAAGTGTTAAAAAACCTGGAGAATAATAAAAACAATAAAGTAAAGAATAAAAAATGCTTTAAAATCAATTTTTTGATCCCAGATTTTCAGGATGTATTCTGTGAATAAGGTGTAACAATTCTCTCACTGCATGTATTGTTTTTTTTTGAAGTGCTACACTCTGAATTTTTAAAAGTTTGTAAAATGGAGAAATCAATGTATTTTCCACAAATATTGTTCAACCCCCCAAAATATGGCCTCTTTTTGTAAAGCACATGCAGAATAAACATGGATTTCAGTTTGGTAAAAATCCAGGCGAGTTTGACCAATTTACAAGACTTTGAAAATAAATGGTACAAGACTATAAAGTTTAATATTTTATTTCTCTGAATCCATTTTTTTAATGACCATAAAATAAATCCTGTGGTTAGATAAAGCACTCTTTGAGATCCATGAATATTTTCAGAATTTTAGAGCAAACCGTTGATTATTAACGAATTTATGAAGTTTGTGATCAGTTCACAGCTCTCATCCAGAGCTCTGACTCTACAGCTGTGAACAGGGCGGCCATTTTGCCCATATTTGGGCACATCACAGGAAGTGATGTCACAGCGGCCATCTTAGGTCAGACCAAGCTGCGCTCAAAGAGAATACATTGCGGTACCGCGCACGTGACGTCACGGCCTTAAGAGTAACGCCCCTTTTGCCGCACCGGTAGGGCAAACAGTCGTAGAACGCACATACAAACCAGCCATTACAAGCGCAACAGAACCAGCGATATGACCGACTTTGCAGCCATTAAACTTACCCAAGACGATGTCCCAGGCGCACGGTTTACTGGTCGCACTGTGGAAGAGCACACCAACCTTCAGCTGAAACGGTGGCTTGAGTGTCGAGGGCTCAAAAAAACCGGAAGACGGGCCGAGTTGATTCAACGGTAAGCTTTGTTTTTTTCCCTGCTCGGCGTTCATGCCTTTGTTATGATTTCCACCGTGCTCCGTTCACGTCGGCCTTTTTTGTTTGTTTGCAATCAACGTCCAGGAATCTGTATATCTTGCCAATAGGTAGCTACAAAACGATTGTTCACATCTCAGAATCTTTCGCTTAAGAGATTCAGGGCGTTTGTTTTTGAGTAAGCGATCCCGGTAGCAGGGTACCATGTTAGCGCCTGCTAACATGCTAGCCTATATGCTATCATCACCCTTTCCACCGACAAAATGCTTGCTACATATGTAGGTGAATTTGGTAACTTTTTCCGGGTTGAAATGTTGTGTAGGCCACCTGCACAAGTGTACCCAACGTACACACTTCTCCTTGGCACTCTTGAGTTTCGGGAAGAAAACATCCTTCATATGCGGCCGATCAGCGTACCTCGAGTCCCTGTTGCACGTTCCATAGCAACAATGTTTATAAACCATGGTCTTAGATGTTGGAAAAAGCAGTCGTTTACCGAGTAAAACCTAGGCTAACGCACGTCTCTTCCACAGCAAAACAGCGGCGGTTTGGGAGTTTGCCCTACTGCGTACCACGTGATGTGACGTCATCGTGACGTTGTGTTTCTAAAAATAGCTCGCGCGCGGTACCGCATTCAGGAAAATGTACTTGTTTCAGACACTCTGAAACCGGTGAATTCTCACCCGATTTCCAGCTACATCAACTGACTGAAAACGTCACCCCTTTAGGGGCTACATGGGACCAATTGATTGAATTAAACGATTGTCTAACTTAATAAATAATTTCGGTTTTGTATTGAAAGTAAGCAAACTTCCAGAGCTACGTCCCAGGAAGCCAGACTTTTACTCCGCTTATGGGTGCGCATATAAAAGGACACCAGGAACCAGATCCTGGGGAATTAAGTAAGATTTTATGATAGATAATCCTCATGCTTTAACACAATATGTGCTAATGGGTACAGGCAGGGGCGCAACTACCCAGTATAAGAGGGGTATGCAGCATCAGTTTTGGCGCCCCCCCCCCCCCCCCGGATTAAAATAAGTAAATAAGTGCCAGACATCATCATGTATGGTCTTTAAATAATAAAGGTTTATTTTAAAGTATATCAGCCACTGTAGGCCTACCATAATAATAATTAGATGGTATATTATTAACAATGTTAACACATAATAAACAGTTGCAAATTGACAAACATTAACATTATCATTATAGCCAATGCAACTTAATGCAGCCTTTCTAAATCAGCCTAGTGATGGCATCAGATAAGACAACTATTATGCAGTAAGGTTTTGCTGCTGTTGAAATTACATTCACATTTTGGATTTTAAAAAGTAGAAATATGGATAGCCTTAGCACAGACCTTTAGAGAGAGAGAAGTGACCCTGTAATTACAGCTTCCATGTCACCCAACAAATGTAAAGCAGCCTACATGTCTGACAGCACAGCTAACATGAACAGCTAATGGTAAAACAACATCTTTATTGCATATTATTTATGCATGAGTTACTGCATAAGTTATGTTTTCTGGATTCTGGTCATTTATTGTACATGCTACCTTATATTTTACACTATGTCAGCGCAGCAACATTGGTTTTGCATTAAGCTAGAAGCTAGCTGTAAACCCCCATTTGGTTGCTACATTCCCACTGTTAGCAAACACAAGCTAGTCTGTTCATATATATTCATATTGTATGAATATACAAGCCTAAGTAACGGGAGCAAATCTATGCATGATTCCATGGTAAACCAAAGTCATTGCATTAGTTATATACATCAACAGCTAATGGTAAAACAAAATATATTAATGATTCCATGATAAACCAGTTTATGTATCTGTTTTCCAGATTCTTGTCCTGTATTGTACCTGCTACCTTTGTCACACGGGTAACAGGTAAACCAAAAAAAATAAAATGCCAATCATCGGATTGAGGTGTGTGTGTGTGTGTGTGTGTGTGTGTCAGTCTCTGATGATGTTATGGGCTCGGGACACGCAGCGCTAGGATGAAATGTCCTTAATGGAGGGAAGAGGAGCCCCGATGATCTCTTGCTGTCCTCACAACTCTCCTCACATGCCTCCAGTCAGAGGCGCTGCAGCCTCAAGCTGAAAGGTGGGAGAAATACAGGAATGGTCAAAGGATATTGTAGACCTACCAGATTTGGTTAATGTTGACTTTGCACAATAAGCAAGTGAGGTAACTGATGTGGCATGATGTCCACGCCCTGGGAATATATGGGCTGACTTGAACATTTTTTCAGTCAAACTGATTATTTTTGCTTTAACCCATGGTATATATGTATACATATGCACTTTTACTGTTGCTGTTTAGAGTTCAACAGTCTGATGGCAACGGGGAAAAAGCTGTTTCAGAACCTGGTGGACCTGCAGCGAATGCTGTGGAACCTTTTCCCAGTGGGCAGCAGGGAGAACAGTCCATGGTGGGGGTGTGAGGGGTCTCTGATGATGTTATGGGCTCGGGACATGCAGCGCTGGGATAAAATGTCCTTAATGGAGGGAAGAGGAGCCCCGATGATCCCTTCTGCTGTCCTCACCACTCTCCTCATGTTCCTCCAGTCGGAGGCGCTGCAGCCTCCACACCACACAGAGGGACAGCTTGTCAAAATGCTCTCTATGGTGCGTCTGTAGAAGGTCATGAGAATGGGCGGGGACAGGTGGCCTCTCCTCATCCTCCGCAGGAAGTACAAGCGCTTCTGTGCCCTCTTGACCAATGACATGATGTTCACAGACCAGCTGAGGTTGTCTGTGATGTGCACCCTGAGGAATTTGGTGCTGGTGACCACCTCCACAGCTGAGGTGTTGATGAGCAGTGGAGCGTGGCAAGGCCGGTTCATCCTGAAGTCGAACATGATCTCCTTCGTCTTTTCCACGTTCAGGATCAGGCTGTTGTCTGGGGACGCAGTCGTGTGTCATAAGGGTGAACAGCAGGGGGCTCAAGACACAGCCTTGAGGGGAGCCCGTGCTGAGGGTGATGACATCAGAGGTGTTCTGTCCGACCCGGACCAAATGAGGTCAGGAGGTGAGGAAGTCTAGCAGGCAGTTGCGAAGGGGTGTGCTGAAGCCCAGATGTTTCAGTTTTTCCATCAGATGCTGTAAGATAATGGTGTTGAACGCTGAACTGAAGTCCAGGAACATGCTCAAGGGGGCAGGGCGAGGGTGGGCTTGGAACCCGTTAATAACTGCTTGCAGTTCTAGTTTTGAATTGTGTCTGTGTGAATACACGCAAACACTTTGGGAAGATGAATCAAGTTAAACAGCACCTCTCGGGTGCTCGGTTATTTACAGCATCTTATTTTTGCAATCAGGTTATTCTCGTCCACTTTTCCACTATTTCGTTTTACCATGCATCTTTTCAAATAAGACTCAGAAACTACATGAACACAAGGCTCATTTGTCTCCATCGCCTTGTGCTTTTGTCTTTCTTGCCTTCTTTTCACTCTCTGCTGTTGTAGCCTGCCGTATCACTTATATCTCCATTCAGAGCTCAACAGCCCTCCTCCTCTCTTTTGTTCCTTCTCCGAGCGCCAACATGGGCCACAGCCTGCAGAATGCCAGCTTTCCCGGCTCCTCTTCCCAGAGTCTTCGGGTGCGATGGAGCGTCTGACAGTTTTCCATTGGAGCCAACCACATGTTGGGTCATGCTGCTTCACCTCCTCCTCCTACTCCTCCTCCTCCTCTTCGTCTTCTCTGTGTTTGTGTGTCTGTGTGTGCATAAAGCTGTCTCATTCTTTGTCAGAGCTTCTGATAGTCTAATAACAAAGCACTCATTTAGTCTGTTGCGTGGAGGTGTTGTGAAAGGTCCTGTCTTTTCAGCGTGAAGCGGTGTTACAACAAGCATCCAGGATGCAGAGGCATAGCGTTCACTATGGCAGTCTGACTTGTGTGTGTGGGCACGTGGGTGTTTGCTTTTCAGTGACTATGGATCAGTGGGTAGAATAGCCATCATGCAATTGGAAAGTTGTGCATTTGATTCCACCTTCCTTCGGTCCCATGTTGATGTGCCCCTGCGTATTGATCTGCTAATTGGTAAATAAATGTGATCACAATGGGATTAATGTGGCTAAAGTGCTTTGAGGGGTAATTATGACTAGAAAAGTGCCTTATAAATTCAGTCCATTTACCACTTGTTTGTCTTTGTAAGCAAATGAGAAAAAAAAAATCTTTTTCTAAGTGAATGTTATTCACTTGGTAAAACCTTGCGAAATAGGATGTTCAGAGGTGGTTCTGCTCTGTATGCATCTATGTTCATTCATGCAACCTCTTGTATTTGTGGAGCTGATCCCTGCATTGTGCGCCACTCCCTTAAGTTGCCTGGATCAATGAGTAACCTGTATGAACACAACACATAGAGGCCTTATTTTCCAAGTACACACCTCCAGGTATGCGCTTTTATGTCCTACTCTGAAAGAAAAAAAAGCACACATATCTCCCAATCGTCTCCTACCCGTGTGACAGATACCTCACTCGGTGCTGCATTACGGCTTTTAGCCTGTTTATACTGGAGGGCGAGCGCGGCTTTGATTCGGAGCCTAGAGCAATTGTTAGATGGCAACTTGAAAGTCGAGCAATAAACTGTGTTGAGACATATTTGCCCTGTCATCTAGCTGAGCATGCCGAGGATGGCCTAACCTTCAATTTGAAAGCTACGAGGCTGTGAATAATAGACTATTAAGGCACTGGAACATGTGGACATGAATGTACAGTGCTGTGGTTCGATCTGAAATGTGTCTGTTTTTACCCTACATTGGTTTAAGCCTGGGAAAGACTTGTTAAAATAGCAGTGAAACTGGGGCTGTAATAATACAAAGAAATAAATCCATCCATCCATCCATCTGTCATTTTGTTACCCATACCATGGGGTCTGCAACATTTAATATTCAGAGCTATAACCCCTCAGTCTAGGTATTCAATTCAGTTTTATTTATATAGCGGCAATTAATTAATTAAAACTCGCTAAGAGTCCCAAATATTACACAACCTTTTGAAAAAAAAGACAACTTATTATTTTTGATGCCTATATAATATAGGAATTTTGTCGTAACGTTTAAAGAAGCAACATTTTATTTCTGTTTTAAATTAAAGACAAGTTTATACCTTTTGCAAAACCCACATTCTGCTTAGATAAGTAAATTATTGGGCCATTAAACGGAAACCAAAGCAATGAGAGAAACCATAAACAGTTACAGAGGGATGCAAAGTCTGCGCTGAAAGGGCTAACCACTGCATTACTGTGCAACTCTCCTAAGCGTCTAATTTTATGTGGTTCAAAAAGATCAAATATAAGGCATTGGATTAGCCAATGGGCTTTCTTAGTTTCATTTTCACCTCATCATGCACCCTGGCTTCTGCTGACCTAAGATAGAAATGATAAATCCAATAGATTAAACTAACGTTAGACTTTCTGTGTCATTGTTTAAGATTTGTTGTATATATATATATATATATATATATATATATATATATATATATATATATATATAAGTGTGTGTGTGTGTGTATAGTTTTATAGTTAACGGCACTAAAGATGAGCAGAGCTCTCCCCTGTATTTGGAGAATGGAAGCACCGTCAGCGGTGACGACAAACGCAAAACTCTCCAACGTTTATCCAACATGTTCTTCACGACCGAGTGCCTCATGAAGCAAAGACGACACCTGCAGCACGGACTTGCCCTATGGCTGCAACACCCTGCATCTATGATTCTCCTCTCGCCGGCGCTTGGACCTTGCTGTCAAGGGTCCACTCTTCGTTTTGTTTATTATCTGCCGCCAAGAACGCAGCTCTGTGATACCGGCCGCCGCTGCTGGGGCTGTCAACTGATACAGCAGGCGGCTAGTGCTGTACTGCACGCCTGAGGCCTGGAGAGAGCCTGTAAAATGATAATAGCAGGAGAGGTTCTGATGTATGGTGGAAGTTTGTGCACCGGCATCCAGACGTGGCCATTAGAGCAGATTTGAGCGTGTTTAAGTATTTCAGATGCGGAAGCTGTGGACTGTTATCTGATCAACTAACACACTTGTTGAGACATTTATTGGAGGACCAATAAAAAGCAGGTTTTGGGTAGCAGAGGCGAGGGCCGGGGCTCAGGCAGTAAATAGTAACTCTACTGTTTGGCAAGAGCAGCCTTCTCCTGTCAAGGCACGAATAAATAATTTAATGTTTGCAGCAATCAGTTAAAGTGTTACTCAGTCACTTCTGTCCCCTGAACATGTTGGTGTGACAAACGTCTTCTCAATCTGCTGCACAGCACTACAGCTAAACTTTTGGTTCTGCTTTTTTTGTAACACCTAGACATGCCAGGCCGCATGTCTAGGTCCTTCTTGTAAATCTTTTTTTGTCAATTTGAGGTCAGCTTGCTGATGTTCTGCTGCATAACACAAGTTCTCTTCAGTTTAAGATCACAAACTGATGGCTGCTAATGGCTCCTTCAGGATTATCTGGTAGAGAGCAGAATTCATGGATCCATTAAGAACGAAGCGTCATCTAGGTCAGGCAGCAGCAAAGCAGCCCAAGACCATCACAATGTTTGACAGTAGAAATCATGAAAGCCACGTTCTCACAACGCAGCCCACAGGATATTCTCCCAAAAAGTCTGGGGGATTATCAGTCATGGGGAAATTTGTTTCTACCCCTCTGTTAATCAGAGAAGATGCCACAATGGTCACTGAAATAACTTGAAGCTGACAAATGTAATAACAAAAAAGCATTTACTGAAAATTAACCAGAAAATTAGCCGTGAAAATCAGACATTGCTTTTGAATCGTGGTTCAATAGAATGACTTTAGAGAAAAAACTAATAAAACAGGCCTGGACAAAAAATATTGAACATAATTTGACCATATGGACATGTTAAAGTGAAGTGTGTCCTCTAAATAGCATTTCAAATGTATTCAAGCTTGTCAGTCAGTGGCTTTATAAAGGGTTACGAGTGTGCTGTTTGGTCACATGGTGTGTACCACACTGAACACGAATCACAGGAAGCAAAGGAGAGAGTTGTCTCAGGAGATTAGAAGGCAAATTATAGACAAGCTGTTAAAGGTAAAAGCTGTAAGACCATCTCCAAGCAGCTTAGCAAGGCACACCAGCTCCATGTTCATAGACGCGAAAATAAAGCAAACCTAGAAAATAACCGTGTCCCTACTGTGAAACATGGAGAAGGCTCGGTTATGTTCTGGGGCTGCTTTGCTGCATCTGGTGCTGGGTGTCTCAGACCCAGTGGCAGATGCAGCAAACCAACAATTTTGTCCACAACTGTACCTTAACTGAGACAAGTGAACACACCGGATCCGGATAAACATATGAAGTCCTAGCAATTACATCTGGTATAAGTGAATGAGGCCGAGCAGACCGCTGGTGGTAACTGTCTGCGTAGGAAAATCATGAGTCAGACTGGAAGAGAGACACGTTGGCAAAGGAAAACACATCCACTTTGGGGAAAATACTAAATAAAATCCCTGAAGTGAACTGTACTCATCATCCGGCCAGGTTCGTCCCCATATAGGATCGTCCCGGAAACACACAGCTCAACAAATAGTCAATAAAACATTTTAATAAACAGTGAATTTACCCATGGTAGTAACTCAGAAATGCAGAAAACAGGTAAGAAAGTGAAACAGAGATCTTCTGTGAGCTTGTTGGAGCAGCTGCTGCAGCTTTACGTTTACCGCCCGGCTGGTTTGTGTTGGCAGAAACTTCGGTACATACTCTCATACTATGCGATCTCGTGAGTCTGGTGGTCCGTAGAGAGAGCCTGTACGCAGCCAGTAGGCCAGGAAAAAAGAGCTGTATGGAGCATGGAGGTTCAGACTGACAGACGTTATTGACTTTGTTTCTCATTTATTCTTGAATTTCTTGATTTTGAGATCTTTTAGAAATCGTCACTTGAAAATTGCTTACTGTACTAAAGTTATTGCTGATATAAACATGTGCGTGATGATCTGAATCAAAAAAGCAAGGTGGGAAATACTTTTTTTAAAACGATACTTTAAGTAAAAGTCCAGAGGGGGGAAATGTGTTAAGATGGAATGACAATGTTTGTTTTGCTGCCTTCTCAATTGCTCCATCAGAGCATGAAAATCTGTGCAAGCTTACAAATGCTGCGGCTTTTTTTTTTTTCAAAACCTGGGTTGGCCTGAAGAGTGTCTAAGTAAATGCATTTGCTTGTTCGTTTGTTCACCTATGACTTACAGTAAGTGCATACTTCTCAGGGGATGTCACATCTCATAAAGCTCTATGAGCTATTTAACCGGCTCCCTCGGGTTTTTACAGCTTTACTGATCCTTATCTAAAACAGCCACATTGTTTTATGGACTGCAGCAGCATCCTGCTTAAGTCCTCTCACAAACACTTCTCCTTGGCGTAATGTAGACATGAGTGCGCATTGTGAAGAGAACAGTCAGGTTCTGTTTGTTTGGCAGAGTTGAGCTGGTTTTCAGTGAGTGTCCTGAGGTAGACATAGAAAGAGGTGTTGCCATTCAGTCGCTTCAGCACCAGAACTTGGGAGGAGTGTGGTTCAAGGGTCAAAAGTCGATGTCCCGTCCAAACTGCTCGTTCATCCGTGTCTCTGCAGGAGTCGGGTGCCGTGTGGGTGTGAGGGTGTGTTTTTGTCTGCGAGTCTTACTTTGGCGTTGGCATGGCTGTGAAAAAGGTCTTATCTGGGCCATAAAAAGCTATCTTAAAAATATGGCCTTCTCATTTTCACCCTCTCTTTTTCTCTTAAATGTTCCCACTTGTCCACTCCCCGGTGTTGTGAAACGTTGTTTGCAGCGTACCCTTAGCATGTGTAATGAGGGCCATAAAAACACAATGGAGGAAGATTGAAAAGCCGGATGCAAGATGGAGCTCAAAGTGACATTTAACCTTTTTGCATGCTCAGGCTCAACTTGACAAATTATGATTGCAAGAAAATTGTCCACACCTTCCCTTAGGTGGTATAGATCGTGGCAGAAACCCAGATGAGTTGTGCAAGTTGGCCAAATCAGTGAGCTGGTTAAGAGAAAATGTTTGTTTTAATTCAATCATAAAAATCTTGATTTATTCCTCAATGCTTTGCATCCAAGGACCAGAGTTTATTTTGTACTCCTTTGAAGTGGTCTAGATTCATAATATTCCAGAAATCCTTCTGTAGCTGTTTGTAGACATTATAAACCTCCCTACAATCAACGAACAAGCCAGTGCTGTGTCATTTGACATAATTGGAATTTCAGGCACTTGGTCCAAGCATAAAGACATGCTGTTTCTAGACAGAAAATTAGTAACAAAGAAAAAAGATAAGATTAAAAAGAAGCAAATGGACACTTTGAGAGTCAGAACTGTTGCTGAAACTTACCTTGATGATTGCAAAAAAAGTGTCCCCCAGCAGATAGCTGAAAACAAGTAGCAGGGATCACCTGAGACTAGATATTTATTTAAACTTCGCGCTGAAGTGTGTTTATTTGTTATCTCTGGTTGGATACTGAAATAAATCCATCCTTCTAAGTCTAAGATTCTTTTAAATTCATATGGCTCGTAATCAAAAGTGTTGTTGATGGTTTTGCAAAGCCATTAAAAACAAACAGAAATCAAATACAGTGATGGATTCGTATCAAATTTGCTCCATGCCGTCTGAAAAGCTTTTGAATAAAGACCAACCGAGCTGCAAAACAATGTTTGCATTACAACGCATAGACAGTTGTAGTTGGTCTACATATGCTCATCATCTGCATGCAAGTTGAATTTGCATGTATATTTCATTCACATGATCAAAATGATGCATAAAGGGGAAATCAATACAAACTCCCCCACCAGTAGCTGTTTAAATGTTACTCTGCAGGTTGAGTAACCACGAAGCTTCTGGTCCCATCAACAAGGCGCCGACTTAATTCTGACTGTACAGGACTGTCTCAGAAAATTAGAATATTGTGATAAAGTTCTTTATTTTCTGTAATGCAATTAAAAAACATGAAATGTCATACATTCTGGATTCATTACAAATCAACTGAAATATCGCAAGCCTTTTATTGTTTTAATATCGCTGATTATGGCGTACAGCTGAAGAAAACTCAAAAATCCTATCTCAAAATATTAGAATATTTCCTCAGACCAAGTAAAAAAAAAATTATAACAGCAAAACAAAATCAAACATTTGAAAATGTCCATTAATGCACTCAGTACTTGGTTGGGAATCCTTTTGCACAGATTACTGCATCAATGCGGCGTGGCATGGAGGCAATCAGCCTGTGGCATTGCTGAGGTGTTATGGATGCCCAGGATGCTTCAATAGCGGCCTTTAGCTCATTTGCATTGTTGGGTCTGGTGTCTTTCAGCTTCTTCTTCACAATACCCCACAAATTCTCGATGGGGTTCAGGTCAGGGGAATTGGCAGGCCAATCAAGGACAGTAATGCCATGGTCAGTACACCAGTTACTGGTGGTTTTGGCACTGTGGGCAGGTGCCAGATCTTGGTTGTGCAGCGTTTCCTGCCACATTTCCCCCTTCCAACACACTTTTTCTGAATGTGCTTTGAAACTGCACTCTGTGAACAGCCTGCTCTTTGAGAAATTTCTTTTTGTGTCTTACCCTCCTGATGGAGGGTGTCAATGATGGTCTTCTGGACAGCAGTCAGATCAGCAGTCTTCCCCATACTTGTGATTTAGTTTACTGAACCAAGCTGAGTGTTTTTCAAGGCTTAGGAAACCCTTGCAGGTGTTTCGAGTTAATTAGACGATTCAAGTGATTAGTTGAATAGCCTACTAGTATACAGTACTTTTTCACGATATTCTAATTTTCTGAGACAGTCCTGTATATTTGGCGACATCCATAACAAAACTTTTTATTGTGCGTTTGAGATGATTGTTCTGTTGAAACACACAGTCCCTTTCAAACAAACAAATAAATCAATCCAGGTTAATTGGATCCATTTGGAGGGACATGATCCCAAAAACAACAATCTTGAGGTTGCCTTTGAAAGTCAAATGTGTTCTAAAAAGCCCTAAGTTAGCACGATGTTCATCTCCATGATATGTGTATGTGAACGCCTCAATGTCACTGTAAGACAGTAAAGAGTGTTGAAGGCTGCAGGCGGAATGAGATAATTGACTGAAATGGATGCCTGTCATTACACTTGAAATATCACTCCCTAGGTTTAAAAAGAATCATTGTAACTTTACTTCATCAATGTCTACAACTAGCTACACTGATTTATGTGTTCATCAAAATGCTGCTTCCCTCTGAAGGGAAGGGAGTTGCCTAAGCGAGGTCAGGGGGGAAAAAAGGAGGGAATGAAAGAGGGAAGATACTTCACCTTCTCTGTCTTCCTGCTCAAACACAAGCCGTGTGGCCTCCTTGAGCAAACACAGAAATCCCAGAAGGCTCTGAAAAGACAGAGCATACTTTAATGTTTTGTAAGTTATTCTGTCTTCTATTACACATGGTGAAGAAGGATTCCTCTTCAGGGTAGGGTAAGGTTCAGAGGAAGATATTTATAGGAATATGTTCATAATATGTGGTGGTTCCTATATTCCAAGCTTCATGTGGTCTATTCTCCAGTTATTTGTTTCTCTGGTCAACTGCCATCGATGACTGATCGGTTGAGGCATTTCTAACTGCATGGCCGTGCACTCGAGTGGTCGTGCCAAACGCACATATACGTACACACAGGCACTATAGACCTCTGTAAAAACACCACAAATGACATCAATCAGCTGAGTTTCGGTGCAAACACACAAGAGATCTGTGCATTTACTCTGGGACATTTTATGGCATGCAGCACCCTTCAAAAGTGCAAATTATCCCTCTGTGAACAACTAAGCCCATTCTCATGCATCACGTGAGTGTGGTGACCCCTGCTGCACGTAACACTCAAAAGAACACTGTGTGTGTGTGTGTGTGTGTGTTTGTGGCCTCAGACAAGACTGAGCAGGTGAGTTCTGCTCATACAGTAGACAAACACTTTTGTACCAACACATTGCAGATGTCTATCCTGTGGCTTTATTTGTTAGCTAATTGTTTCTGCTAATGTTGTACAGTTACATCACTTCTAGATATGAAGTTGCTGCTGGTCCTTTATCTCCATGTTTCTTTGTTAATGTAGCAAACTTTTCCTGTTTGGAGCAGTTTATCTTTGAGAAATGTGTGTGCTTTTTAGCGTATTTGTTCCCTCCATGCTTTACTCTCTCTTTTAAGACTTTCTTGGTACAGACATGTTTTTACCTTCAAGGCTTGACGGATTGGATTGACAACTTCTATGTTTCACAATCTGAGATGTATACAGACGTGCCTTGCACAATTAAAATGCACATGTAGGGGACCATTGCAGAAAATCTGAAAAGTGAGACGTGCACTTTTATTCAACCCCATTGAGTCAATTTTTTTTGTAGAATAACCTTTGGCTACACCTGTAGCTACCAGTGTTTTTGGGAATGTCTACCACCACTGGACATCTTGACAGAAATTTTTACCCACTCTTCTCAAAATACCTGAAAATCAGTCAGGTTGAAAGGGGAACGTCTGTTAAAAACATTTGAAGTCTAGCAACAGATTCTTAATTGGATTTAGTTGGTCTGGACTTTGAACCTTTCTCAAGTCTTTTCTAGCCTCTAAAATGTTTTCTTTCACTAAAACTCTGTATTTAGGTCTGTTTCCCAATGAACTCTGATCAGATTCCCTGTCCCTGCAGAAACATTCCCACAGCGTGATGCTGCCACCACCATGTTTGACCTCAGTATGTTGAGGGTGTAGAGACTTGTTACTTTTCTGCCACACATCGTTTTGCATTTAGGCCAAACAGAGAAGTCATGGTTTGACCTGGCCAGAGCACCTTCTACTATATGTTTGCTGTGGCTCCGACATGGATTGTGGTACACTTGACTTCTCAAACCTGAGCTGTGACTTTCTGCAGCTAGGACATTGCTTCAGAGTTTGTTAACTCTTCTCACTTAATGCTATAACAAAAATAAAAACAAATGTTTTCTAGTTATCATCAGGGGCATTCTGGTTTGACAGAAAGGATTACATTTGTTTCTCCTACGCTGTCTATCTGTAACACTTGCAGCATGACAAGCTCCCATTTCACCTGTTATTGCGCAACATTCAGGCCTAGTCCTCATTCATAAAACGGTACATATTAAACAGGGGCAGATTGTCCAAAAAGGGGACTGTCCCAATTAATTAATCATTCTAGAACAGCGGGTTCACAAGTTATCCATAACCTGCAGCAAGAGGGATGTTAAACTCCCTCCCTCATTGTTCCAATACGGGCTCTGTAACCTATCCATCCATTTTCTGTACCCGCTTATTTGAGCAGGTTTGCGGTGGGAGGGGGGTGGCTGCATGTAGTTTGGGAATCACCTGTAAAATGTATAAAATCCTTATCCTTGAATAATTTGGAGCAACCTATTGACCATTCATGATACCCCCCCCCCCCCCCAGCCAGTCCAGAAGCTGCGGAATGGCAAAACAATTTAAATGTTTTTACCCAGAAAGACAGTAAATTGTGTTATTTTTCAATATATAGTAATATATTAATTAAAATATATACTTACATTAATCATATATTAATTAAAATGGTTCCAAATCCAGTGCTGGGAATTATGTCTGCAAACCTAATGGTATTTTGGTTTCGGGTTAGAAATGTTTTGAAGGCTAGGCAAATAAAGCCTAACTGCTATCAGCATTATAAGCTAATGTCAATTTGTTTCACCGCACTTGTTTGCTGCACATTGGAGCAGTCAATAGCGCTATTGCCTTGCTGTGATTGAACTCTCCATTTTTTGCACTTAATGTAATTTTGCTAATTTATTCCCACTCGACAAGTGACGTCTTCCTTGAAGGTACAGATGCCGAAGCTTGCATAGGGTGTACATAAAGAGCACTTTCTCATAGTTACTAGTTTCATTTCTTTAGAAAATTACCATCCTTAAACTTGCTAACGAGTAACTTTATGAACACCTTCAAGTCACAGTAATTAGTGACACATTCAACTCCTCTGCCTTAGAGAAGCCATCCTCAGTTTATTCAAAACTGGTGGAAACTGACACGTTTGCTGGTCTGATGAGCAGAGAGCTATACAGGAGGAATTTCTAAGAACCTTGAAACAGGATGGAACAGCTGACTCATCAGCCAGCGAATTAACTTACCTCATCTAAGCAACAGTGAGTGCAGTCAGTGCAGAGAAGACAGGAAGCAGAGAAGAGTAGCAGGCAAATGTGGTCGACCTGAGGCATCTTGTCGCCTTCCCATCTACTGTTCTCAGAATCACAGAGTGAAACGCGTCACAAATTTATCTCTTTTGTAAGCATTAAATATGTTTGATATCACAACGGTGACGTCATTAGTCTGTCAAAGCAAACTCTTATAATGGATCATGTCATCAAACTGTTTCACGATCACCAAAGTATCAACCCATGAAGACTTTTAATGCTTCTGTTTAGCTGTCTAAACAAACAGGCACATTTTCTACAGATATGTGCATCACGTTAATCAAAAAATAACTTCTCTAACTTTTTAACTTTACAGGTTTTAGCCATCAGCTTTTCATATGGACCTGATTGGCAGATTACAGTGTTCCTCCATAGCTCACACTTTTTTAAATCTGTCTTGCTGAAGCAGTTTAGGAAAACAGTAGGATGGGTCTGGGTACCATTCGGTTTTAGATTAAACTGACTTTTCTTTCATTAAATAAGACACAAATTAAATTTTGTGCAGCGATAACCAAGCGGAACATTTCTTTGATAAGAATGGGAATTGGACAAGGCAGCCTGAGCTGTACTGTAATTTTTCTCTGCCCCCCCTTTTTATTACTCCAATTATTTCATACATTTAAAAGAAAATATTGCTTTGAGAGCTACATGGGTATCATGTTTGGTGTCTTAAGAAGACCCAAATCAGAGGAGATGCCGAGCAGCTGAGGGAGGGAAACTAATTTACACAGATTGAGCTGAGTTGGGACACAAAGGACTGATGAATAAAGGGGAAAAGATAACCTGAGAATCTAAGAGAAATAAAGTCCAAATGTAAAAAGAACAGACCACAAAAATAAACAAAGAAACTAACAACAGGATATGGTGAGACCTGAGGGCTGTTTCACAAAAGCAGAATTAAAGCCAGGCTTGAACTAACATGATCAGAGCATCCTGGCTGTGTCAGTTTCTCATAGGCCAATCCAGGCTCAGTAGATGTGTCTATGTCGAGCCAGATTTGAGTCATTCTGGTAAATGCCCACCCCCAGCTTTTTTCAGCAGACCATGAAGTCAGTGACAGAGTCACTGATACTACAAATGGATGAGATGCATTCACCAAACTTCAAACCAAACAAGCAACATCTTTTGATGGAGCCTTATGAGGAACTGGAGCACATTATACTCAAGAAAGGAATCACTATTACAAAGGCAAACACATTTGTTTGGAGCAAATTATATGGCAAAAAAAAATTTAAACCATTTTCTCTGATCTATTCAGTTCTGTCACTACAGAGGGCGCTGTTTCGTTGACTCCTCCATAACTCCTGAAAGAAAAGCAGTAGAGAAATTAAGATTTTTCAGGAGACAACCTTTGCAATACAATGTTCACCTCATATCAGATTTTAATAGTTACATTAATGATTAATTCATACATTGTTTGTGTTTAAAACATTAAACACTCTAAAACAAATCGAAACAAGTTAATGTAGGATAACTGATATACAATGAAAACACCTATTCATGATAAAATATATCAGATAATATAACAGTCTTTCTCTTCACAGTTGTTAAGTCACTGAGCTTATGGTTTGGGTTGTTTTTTTCCTTTTGGGGCTGTGAAATTGCCCCAATTTTTTCCTTTTGGGGCTGTGAAATTGCATATTTTGTGCACTTAAAGGGAAATATGTTTGTTCTGGATTAATCACCAAAACAGCGCCCTCTAGAATTGCAGAATTTCGTGAAAAATGGTACAACACCGAACTTTAATGACAGCACCTTTGCTTCTTTATCAGCTATTTATCTCAATCCCTCAACACATGCAACAGTCTATTAAAGGCCTTTCTGTCAAACTTAGAACATCAGTCGAACAGTAACAATGCCCACATGGATAAATCTAATGTTAATTGTATCATATAGAATACTATCATATGTTAAAATAACAATAGTACTTGACTGAATGCCAATATGTATAAGCGGTATTTTAATGCAGACTGATAAAAAAATACCAAAACACCCACATATGTTCCTGATCAGTGTGACCGTTGACTGAACAGATACAGCACCAGGATTAATTAGGTTCAATTAATTCAGCCAGGATATCTGGAAAAGCCTGGCTTAATTCTCTATCTTGTTTTATGAAACAGCCCTCTGCTAAAAGACAAACAAAAAACAAGGGAAGACTAAAAACTAAAAAGAAAACTAAAAAAGGTTGTGACATTGGGTTTCCATAAGCATACTGTAAGATGACCAGAAAACCCGATATTTATCCGTACTTAGTATTGTGTTTTAAAAGGTTTATTAAAATAATAAATCAAGCCTTGATGCAGACAGGCAAACCTCTGCAGGAGTCTGGTGAAGCTGAAGGCAGACATGGCTGCGTCCTTCTGTTGGAAAATATGCCATACAGCGATCCAAACTGGATGCATATAGAACCCATTTATGCATCCAGACAGCCTCGCCCCTCCCCCTCCTTTATTTTGAAATAATACCGGATCCGCTATACTTGTCCTGTCTGGCCCATCTGGTTGTTTGAAATTGATGTGTTTTACTCCGTCATCCGTCACAAATAGACTAGTTGACAAGTTAGACAAGTTGTCGTGAAGCAGTCCATGGTGTTGTCCAAAACAACAGAAGCGAATGAGGTGTTCGAATGAGTGCAAGGCGAGACAACGAAGTCCATCAAAAACAGAAACTGGGTCAGAAATCAGGCAAGGCAGGCAAAAAAACGCTTGACATCTACCAACTCAATCATTTTCAACAGTAGCCGGTGGAAGCCCTGTATGAAGGCAGAGGAACAGGTGGACTGAGTGAGACTGATTGTGCTGAGGCAGAGCACAGGTGCAGCTAGTGATCCTGATTACTGAGCCAGACCAAAACATGTCAGCATACATTTTAGTCATTTTTGTGAAAGACACAAACTGTAAAAGACTCTTCGTCACTACTCTTGCCATAGTGGTCAAACTGTTATAAGATATTATTAAAACTTCAGCTGCAGTTTTTTGATATGAAAACCCTTATGTTTTTTCAAAGGACACATACACTGGGATGCACCAATGAATGATTGAATGAATGAATAAATTAAGTGATGAATGAATGAACTAACAGGAGGATATATTTTCTTAGATACCTAAATTTATTCACTTATAACTATAATGAGGATAATACTTATCCTGCCATCTTTTTGGTTATAGGATTGATTTCCAAATGTCTCAGACTCTGAGTGCAGTCCACATGACTACTAAGGCTTTTTATATTGGGCAGATTTTATTAACTTGTCCTTTTCTTTTTTCAGTGCGATCAGTCAGTGCTCGAACAAGAAGAACAGAAAGGGAAGTATCCGGCATCACCAGTCCCAGTAAGTAGACTGCACCTCAGTTTTCTTTTTTTCTATTCATCACACATAAAATTGTTATATTTCCTTTATGTACATACTTGTCATGTATGTGTTAAAACTTTCTGGAAGTTGGAAACTTATGATACATTAAAGGGGACATAGTATGCAAAACCCACTTTAGCCTTTAAATACAAGATGTTGTGTACTTGGAGTCTCTAGGAGTGCAACAAAGTTGAACGTAGTCTCTCCAGGCTTTGTGTAGATATCTTTATATTATTTTTGGGTTATATTTTTCAAGCCGTTCAGTTTTCTCTATTATGTGAAGTGCCTCATTTAGGTTTAAAGAGACCGCTCCAAAGCAAATAGCTCTCAGACGCACCAAAGAACAGGCGTGAAAGGGGGGATTGTGGCCGTAAATTAACAAGGAATTCAGACCAAAGCATTCCCGTTCCACTTTACATAAACCACAACTGAATGATTTCAATGTGAAAAGGCAGAACTGAAAAGCATTATATATTCCCTTTAAGCAGGGTATTAAAGGATCAGCGATTTTTCCACTTTCCCCAAGTCCCTTTTCGAATAACTGCACATGCACAAGAGAGTCTTACCTTGCTCTTCTGCTCTTGAGGGAGATTGTGTGAAAAAAATATCCTAAATCCACTCTGGTCTTATTTCTTTCTACTGAGGCTTTCGTCTCATAATGCAGTTTGCTTCTTGCGACTCTCAGCAATGTTCAAAGTATACGGTGAGAGCAGTGGAGCTACAATGGACGGCTAACCTAGCCGCTAAGCAAACCGGACCAGAAGTGCACGTGCGAAGCCAGCAAGCGGAAACTAGGGAGGAACGAGCATGGACATGGGCGTTACATAAGCGCGTCACAATGACTGGTCTGTGGGACAACCAATAGATATGTCCCTGAGGGACAGAGGAGAATGAGAGCAGGAACGAAATTATGACAAATCCCTGCTTTTCGGACCGAACGGCAGAGATTGGTTAGAATTTTTACAGGCCTGCATCCTGTAAAAACAGGATTACCAACTATAGCTTTAAATAAAATGCAGAAATGAAAAAAGAAACATAAATAAACAGGAGAACTAAAAAAAGCAAACAGAAATGAAATTTGAAAAATAAACCACATTGAATAAAGAGATGAATAGAAAGTAAATAGGAACAGAAGTGAGATTGAATTAACATGCAAACAAACAAATAACTTTAGAGCTAAAAAATAGATAAATACACAAATAACTTTGGATTTAGTCTACAATTATAGATTTAAAAACATTAGTAATTGTGGTAATGTTTTGGACATCCCAGGACAGCTTTCAGTTCCTTTGTGGTTTAAGCTTGTTTTCAGCCTCAGAAACCAGGGCTCTTATTGTATAGGTTTGCACATTTGAGTCATATAGCAGATCACTCTGGATGGAGGTTTCTGTTTTAATCATCATGCTGCAGGACTAATTTACCTGTCATTGCCTAGACAGAAACAAGTGATGTTTGAGATTACATAGTTCTACACAACATGCAGTTAGTGCAATCATAAGCCGATAATTTACGATGCAAGTTTTGTTTTTACGAGTACAGAAAATAGTTTATCTCCGATGCTGAGGGCAGAGCTCCTTCCTGTCCAGATAACAGCTGATTGTGGGGGTGCAGCAGAGAACTAATGCACTGATAAAGGCAGATGTTGGAGACCCGACAGCATTCTGGTATTGTGTTGTTACCTTAAGAGCGTCTTTAGGTTGGATTTATCTTATTTCTAAAGGTTCTTTTCCCCACTTTTACTAGGTTATGTGTTGTTGGTGCAGTGCAAACTTAGGAGACATACAGAAGACTTCATTGCTAAAAACTTTCATACTGGCATCACATCCTTTAGCTGGTGGTTTAGTTGGGCTGCAAGCGGTCTGGTGAGCAAAAAAATCATTTCAAAACTAGATCACCATGGTATGTTTCATGTGGACTTTTGTCAGAAGACTTTCACAACATTTGAAGCTTGCAAGCTGAATCTTGCAGCTGAGGGTTCAGTGAATCGTTGTGTCAGCAGCCTTCACAAAAGCGGAATTGTCAAAATGACCCTCAGGATGCAGCACAGAAAGAAAGAGACAAAAGATAAGAGTAAAAACAGATGCAGCTAAGCTCACTCTGGTGGTTTGCGTGTTTTGTCTGCACATGTGCACAACATGCCCCAAATTTCAACACCACTAGGCGAGCGGCAGTGGTGTTAAAAAGAAATTCTTGGATGAGTGGTATTTTGATTAAATAATAATCGTGAGCAGCACCAATTCAACTGTCGGATATTTATTTTGATGTCTGCAAATTAAAGCTGAATGACAGATCCTAAATGCTCCCTGAGTAAAGAGCAAAATATGTTGAATCTATCGCCAAACAAATTGAATACAAGCAACACTATTGAGAGGATGAGCGACAAGGCTTACTGCCCAGGGTGGCATACCCTGTGGGGGGGGGGGGGGGGGGGGGGGTTACAAGAATAAATCATTTCCACCTTGCTTTCTGTTGCTTTTTACTATGTCCAGTCAATGGGAAGCAGTAAACATAGTAAGCACTTTTAAACTAACTTCAAGGGGATGCATTGTTTTCAAGTTCTTAATGGCTATGAGAAGCTGCAGAGTAACAGTTCTTTTTTTTTTTTTTTATGAGTTACTTTGGTTGTCTTTGGTTTTGGTTGTGCATGGGACAGGGAGCAATTGGTGGTCAGGAGTAGATGAAGTGGGCTTACCCAACTTAGAACTGATATAGGAACAATTAACCGCTGAGGTTATGCCATGGTTTTACTCAAATATGCAGGTTGTACTTGGATATGATTGAAAACCAGTTCAGGACTTTGATCCATCAAGTGTGAACGAAAGTAAATGATGCATCTGAGTTGAAAGCTTAAGCAAACTTGTATGCCCGACCTAAGTTGTTAGTTCTGTGGTTAAAGTGCTTAAAGTGGTGGATAAAGCCCTCACTGTCAGCGGGCCCCTCTGATGCTGAGACAGTCACCACTGTCCGTGTGCGTGTGCGTTTCTGTGGTATGGTTGGCATGGTGGGAGGTGCCTGTATGCAAACCATCTGCCAGTGGAGCAGATTTATGAGCCCACAAGCATGTGTTTATTAATATTCATAACTGCATTCACAAATAGAGCGCACACAAACACACACACAATGTTGCCAAACACTGCTGATTGTGACTCTGGGAGTCAGTAGATCAAGCTTAGTTGAACATAGTCAACACTGTATGCGTAACTGAATGAACTGCTAGTCAAAAACAGTTTTGTGCTGATTTGACCAAAAAGGTGTAAACCAGCATGCTAACTGTGACCTCATGGCTTACTTTAAAAAAGTGATAAAATTATTATAGAAAATGCAGGAAGCAACTGCCAGCCTAATTCTGTAATCTCCACATTTAGATTACATGTCAACACTGTGTTGCCATACAGTCCATCATTTACAGTACTGTGTCTTGAGTCATCCCTCATTTACTCATAATTTGCTTCCAAGGAGCCATACCTCCTTGTAATCTTTGAAAGTGTTCCTGAGCAATATTTCTTCCACTTTTTTTCACCCCGGTCTTTTCTTTCTTCGTTTTTCTCTCCTCTTTTTTCCAGTACTTGACCGATTTCCAAGGAATGTTTTGTTGGTTGTTTGGGGCACTTAACCCTGGCCAATAAATCATTCAGACAAAGAAAGGCTCTTTAACTGTGTGTCTACACAAAGCAGACAACTTTGCACACTGTCGGGTATCTGCCTTGTGTTTCACCGGCATGCAAAAGATGCACCGCTTATAGTAAATAACTCTCTAGCATCACCTCTCTGTGTGTCTGATACTGCAGCTTGCGTACTGTGATTTTTCAGCTAAAGGAGGGAGCTTGAAATGTTTTGGGCGTGAGCGTTGCCACTTAGAGATACAGGACATTATGCATATATGCGCTGCTGTGGGAACCATTCAAGTGATAGTCAAATGTCAGAGCAATGACTTAATAATGTTTCCTAAACTCATGATGAATCAGGCAGAAGCTGTTTGCTCTGATTAAGATTCAGTCAGCATAATTGGATTGCCTCCAATGGATGACAATTTAACTATTTTCTGCATGTTAACCAGCTGGGGGCACTGATTGACAGTTTATCGAGGGCTAAACATTTAAGACAAGATTGTCAGTTGATTATTAGACATGGAAAAAAAAGACTGGAAGAAAGGCCAAAGACATTTACCCTGTATGAGACAGTCACAGACGTAGCACATTTTGACAGGCGTACACCATACTAAGTCACAAGTTATACACAAACATCATAGATGAATATCTGATGTTTCACAGAATGGGGTTTATTTCATTTGTCTGATGGGACATTTATGTATATATAGTGAATTGCACCCCAAATCCAGTATCCACAGGCTATACACTAAGCGCAAAGAAGGAGGCAGAGGCCTAGTAAGCATCAGAGCCACCATTGAAGATGAAACAAGCTCCAAGAATATATCAGGAAGATGGCCCCAAGGGATGAAGCGCTGTCTCACACAATGGAAGCTGGAAGAGAAGGTACTGAAGGAACCATCATTGGAGGAAAAACCCCTGCATGGGATGTACTAGGGCTGGGCGATATAGAAAAAAAGCTTATCGATAAAAAAAAAATGCATATTGATCGATATCGATAATTATTGAAAATATTTAAAACTATATTTTATGTGCAGCTCTGCCTGGACATTTTATGATATTGCTAAATGATTTGATTTAAATAAAGAACACAAACACAGAATTCCAATTAAATCTTTATTTAACCAACTTTTTTAACCATAACGGAATTTTTTTTTAAGAAAAATAACTTAAGAAACCTGAGTTATGTTATTAAATAATGACAAAGAATAAACTAAAGTGACCAGAAAAGTGACCAAAATAAATATACCAAATAAATTAATAGAATAGCCTATTTAGGTGGGAATAGTACACTAGTTACTTATCAGGTTTCATAATTGAGAGGCTGATGCAGGGCTGAGGTCCGAGCAACACGCCCTAAATTGTGACGTGTTGCACAATTTAGGGAGCGCTGTTAGAGGAAAACTTGCTTCCCGGAACTTTATATCGCGGATCAAGAGTGTCAGGTAATTGTTTGAAGCCAGGTTTTTCAGCTGCAGAGAACAGCAGACATATCTATCACTATGAAGCACGTTACTGCATGCGTTATGTCCTTATGCCGCGTGGACGCTTTGTCATTTTATCACAAAGAAGGGAGCCCAGTTTAGCTGCTATACCTGCTTTGTTTTGGAAGAAGTTCCAGAAAATTCTGACGACGACCCAGAGCCGCGCAGCTCGCTGCTGCGGGTGTGAGCGGCTTCGTGATGAATACTGGTGGGTTGCGTTACCAGACTTTGTTTTTACCGGTTCCTTGCAAGTTTTACAAATCACTGTGGTTTATTTCTATCAGGCTGGCGAACTAGTAAACCCCCGTTTTGGGACCGTTTCCTCCGCCGCTCCTTGCTGCGACATATTCACATGCTCTGTGTTGTGGTTTGAGAGGGCGGCGCTTAGTGACGGCGTGCTGACTGTAGCAAGGAAGTAAAACTGTCTATCGAAGTTTTAATCGACCCTATTTTTTCCTATCGCGCCACACGTCTATCGATCGATATATATTGTTATTGAATTATCGCCCAGCCCTAGGATGTACCACCCAACAGATAGCTGAAGGGCTGGACTGAAGGACAGCACTGAAGCACTGATCATGGCAGCACAGGAGCAGGCCTTCAGCGCCAGAGCAATAGAGGTGCAGATCTACCATACCAGGCAAGATCCCAGGTGCAGGCTATGCAAAGAGGCCCCAGAAACCATCCAGTATCTCACAGCAGGGTGTAAGATACTAGCAAGGAAGGAATATATGGAACGCCATAACCAAGTGGCTGGTATAGTGTACAGAAACATCTGTTCAGAATACCATCTGGAGACCCCAAGGTCAAAATGGGATTCACCTCCTAAGGTGGTGGAGAATGACAGAGCTAAGATCCTGTGGGACTTCCACATACTATCAGACAAAATAGTAATGGCCAACCAACCAGACATTGATCATTGATAAGTAGCAGAAGACAGCCGTTGTGATCAATGTGGCCATCTCGAGTGATGCAAACATCAGGAAAAAAGAGCATGAGAAACTGGAGATATCAAGGGCTCAGGGAAGAACTAGAAAGAGCCTGGAAGGTGAAGACAACAGTAGCGCCTGTGGTCATCAGAGCACTCGGAGCAGTAACCCCCACTCTGGAGACGTGACTCCAACAGAGAAACATCAGACATCTCAGTCCAGAAGTGTGCAATCTTAGGAACAGCTAAGAGACTACAAAGAACCCTCAAGCTTGGGTCAGATGGAGAAATGGAGAGCCACCCACCCTGCTCGGGAGTATGAGGGGTGGCTGACAGAGCAGTTTATATATATATATATATATATATATATATATATATATATATATATATATATATTAGGGCTGGGCAAGTTAACGCGTTAATTTCGCGTTAATTCATTAGACTATTAACGCCGATATTTATTTTATCGCGCATTAACGCATGTTGCTCACATGCTTTCAGTGTGAGTGTCAGTCAGCACACGCGTTAGAATTAATCATGATTAATCGGGCAAATTATGCGATTAATCGCGATTAAAGATTTTAATCGTTGCCCAGCCCTAATATATATATATATATATATATATATATATATATATATATACACATACATATATATATATATACACATACATATATATATATATACAACAATACATATATATATATATATATATATATATATATATATATATATATATATATATATATATATATATATATATTTTAGATAAAAACTTGACATACAGCAGATGATTTGCTTATAGACAATGGATCTCTCAGATGCTGTGCAAGATCTTTATCAGATAATCTTCCATATTCTTAAGGAAATAACTATCAGGTCTACTATAAACAGAATTTCAAACCTGACAGCTCTTTCTTTGTTCTCCACTGGCGACACTGTACAATACCGTACCATGGCCAGGTACAAGGAGTAAGTAAAACTATGGGGTCAAGACAGAATCAAAACTGAAAGTACGCCATAAAGCCTGGGGAATTAGTTATCAAGATTATTTTAATCATTAAAAGTGTTGCACTGTGGAAAATCGTGTGCTATACTGTACTTTGTCACTGTCATGGGTTTGGTCTTTGGCATGAAGCTCATTGCAGTTTCATTGTTTGACCATTTGGGGGTGCTAAAGTAGCATCCATTAAAATTTGCTGCCTAACCAGAATACACCATTTGAGGTAAATGCGATAGAAAATAACTGGAATTGACATGCAAACACATTAAATTCTGCCATAGATATGTTGCCAAATGTTACTGGTTCCAACTTTTTACAGGTAAATATAAAAAAATATATACTGAGACACAAGGTATCACTTTAAGAAAAATCTGTTTTAAATAGATGAAATATCAATTTGTGAAAACAGACTATATTCAGGACAAATCATACACATGAATGAAACAAAAGAACTGAGAAAAATAGCAGAAAATTACAAACAGTAGCAATAAAATGTTAAGATCGGGAACAGCTTTCCATTGACACTTTCTCTGATGTTCTTGTGTTTAAAACCCTGCAGTCCAGTAAAGCTACTCATCTTTAGGCCCTGTTGTAGTTTCCTCCAAATACAGGGGGGGGGGGGGGGGTCGTAAGAAAATGCATTTTTCCCCAATGTCTGTATGTACTGAAGGAACTCCATTAAACAGCTGTGAAAGAAAGCTGTAGGTGCTCTTCTTAAGTGGCATACAGGAAATTCTGATAAAAGACTGATTGAGGCCAAGACCTTGTTCCCAAAGGCGACCTGGCCAAGAAAGGCAGCAGAAGATGTCATTGTGGATTACACAGACAACAATAACAAAAGAAACATTAAAATATAATATATAATCCATACGAGGTAAGAAGGTGGCTGAGACATGTTTTTCTTCTTCAGTTTAACTGCATGATTTATTTCTATATATGAGTAATTTTTTCAATCGGAGTCAGGAGCAGGTTAATTTCAAATGCCTCAGTCAATTCACTGCTCACTTTTAAATTTAGCTACAAACTTCATCACTGTACAAACACAGTACATCATGATTTCATTGGCCTTTAAGGCAATTTGAAAATGTATTATTATCTTTGCTTAAATAGTTATATATTTCTTTGTGTAATTCTTGATGGTTCTTTGCATGCTCGTTTCTTGTTTGAACTTGTATCAAGAATCAAGAATCTTTTATTGTCACCATGTGTTACCATGGTGACATTACCTTTGAGTCAGACACTGGCTTAGGATGCACACAAATAACATGTCACACATACACATTAAACTTAGTATTTACAGTTTTTATCACACATGTAGCCCATAAATGCTCTTTGTCTAATATGATTGTCTGAAAAGTGCTCTGTGAATAAAGTCTGACTGATGGATTCACTGGAGGGAAAGGAGAGCATCACACGTGTTGACACCTCCATAAAGTTTTTATTTGCAGTTTCTTGTAAAAAATATTGATGCCTCTTGACATTACTCCCGTTTTGTCATGTTACGCCCGCAAACTTCAATTTGTTTTGATTAGATATATTTGTGACAGACCAACACATAATAAAAAAGCAAAAAGGATACTTGATGTTCTATTTTTCTTTTCCTTTTAGACCTTTTATTTTAAACATGTGTTACTTTTTTACTTCAATTCACCTGGGTATAAAAAGCAATTTCCTTCAGAAGTCACCAAATTAATAAGTAGAGTCCACCTTTTTGTCATTTCATAGCTCTATAACTACAGCTGTTCGGACATTTATCAGCACTAAACCAGCCATGTTCTCTAAATGTCAGCTGGCTGTCTTAAAGTGAAGGTTTATTGTCCATAAAAATGCCAAGAAAACTAAATTGCCAACACAATTCTACCATTAATATGTAGCCAAATGCAGGTCAGTGGGTTGGTTGGGGTTGCGCAAGACAGCGGACTGACATGTCGGAGTGTGTTTGAGCTCTCTATCAGAGCTCAGACGCTTGCCACGCGACCTCTGACCCCAGGCCCAGCGTGAGGGACGTGCCAACAGCCAGAGGTCATCTCAGTTTCCTGAACACACATTTCAGAGAGAAGGGCCGACGTTTGACCACAGTTCAAATCTCTCACGCTCCGTCGCTCTTTGCTTCTTTCATCCTCGCTGGGAATACGGACTTGCTTTCTCCCCTGTGTTGACTCTTCAAACATTTCTGGGAAGTTTTTCTGTTTTAGTCATTATTTTGGAATTTCTTTTTTTTTTTTCCATGTCACTCTAGTATTATTTCAGCAGGCTATCATCTTCCGCGGCAGAGCTGTGTCCGTCACGTTCTGAGCAAACTCAGACAGGCTTTTGGACTTGTCGAGATTACAGTTGGCGTCAAATGAGTCGCAGCGCTCCAACACGAGGAACTGAGGAGTTTTCTTGTCCTGCAGGTTATTTTCGCCCAACAAGAGCCTGCTCATGTCACATGGCAGAGCTAATGGCTTCTATTTTCAACGTACAATGCAGCTTCAGTCTTGTGGAGGGAGTTTTTTATATAAGGAGAGGAAAGAGAAAGAGAAGGCTGCAAATGCAACATATGATCAGCACATGTGGGGGGGGGGGGGGGTCGTAATTCTGAATTCATTAGCAGTTAGAGAAACAAAAGCCAGGCGATGGAAGGAGAACCGAGAGCCTGAAGGGAAAGAGAGAGTGAGGAGAGGAGGAAGAGGAACCCAGCGAGGGAAGGCGAGAGGGAGCGATTGACTAGAGAGGAGGGAAGTCTAAAAAAAAGTTGGGAGGGAAGGAGAGAGAGAGAGAGAGAGAGAGAGAGAGAGAGAGAGAGAGAGAGAGAGGGGTGAGTGAAAGAGCAGACACTACATGTGGCTGTGGAGGGAGCGATCCCGTCATGGAGGGGGACAAATTTTCAGGTAAGACAACTCTAGAAGCTCTCAGCTGAGAGAAGCTCAAACTTCTCCCCACAGCGTAGGTCGATCTGCTCCTTTCCTGCGACCGGGACACTTTTCTGCTGCCGTCTGTTTTTTCCCCCCTCTGTGGTATTTTCCACTTGCTCATTCTGGCCTGTTTGCTGCTGACTGCATGTTTTTTGGGGGGTTAGGAGCTGGGAGCTCTGCAGAGCATTTGCAGCCACTGTGGGGCTGTCAGATTTGCCACCTTTTCTGTCTCTTTGCTTTTTTTTTACCTTCTACATCTTCCTTTGTGGCTCACTTACAGTCATTTTTGTTTCTTTTCTAGTCACGTGTTGTCTCGCCTTTTATTAGACTTTAGAAAATTCAACTCTGCTGAAGTGACACAAAACATCCAGATCTTTCTGCTTCTCTCTCACTCTTCCTGGGTGTGAAAACAGGAAAGCGCTCCGTTTTTAAACAGTACTACTCTTGTCCCATGTGGCTTTTAACCCACTTTGGCCTTCAATCACACTCTCCTTCGGTTGGGGGGGGCACAGACTCCCAAAGAAGCAAATGAAAGCTCTGACTTTGAACTAAACCCTCTCGAAAATATTTGCCAGCGTGTACGTGTGCCTATACGTGTTATTTGTTGTGCATGGTGCTGAAGTCATCAGGGAGGTTGTACGTGTGACCTAACAGCTGGCGGCACCTTCAGCTTTATGTGAAACGTGTCCCCCTTATTTCCAGGTACCGGCTACTTCCTCCAAGGGTCTGCAGCAAGTCATTACAGCTTTATGTGTGTTTCCCTCAGGCTTTGGCTCTCTTCCGATGCATTGCTGTTCTTATATTCTCCGACACCTAATCGACATAGTTTGCAAGCATGGTGATGGTTTTGCGTTGGTATGTGTGTGCGCATTTACATTTAGGCCAATTTGTTCTGTAGCTATTCAATCACTCAAAAATAAAACAGCGTTTTGGTTAATTTATAATAAGCGTCTTTGATCTGCAGGTGGCACAAGTCTTTTTGACACAGGTCGGCCATGTTCTTCCCCTCTATTTCTCCGGTACCCTGTAATTTCTCTTGTTTGCTTGGAAAAGCATGGCAAGGCATGTTTTTTTTTACTTGGTTTCAAGCTGTAATTTTATGGCCAGAGGTCAAGGCTGTTCCTTCAGTCCCTTTGCTGTTTAAATGGGGGTGCCCAGGCAACCAAAGCAGACAAAACACCAAGGGTACAGCTAGAGCATCAGGAATCTGCTGCGTAAGTGATGAATGCCACTGAGACCCGTCTGTGGGAACATCTTGCCATGATTTCAGGGGATGTGGACAGGCAGGGGAACAGCAGACAGAGTGGTAGGAGTTAAGGAGGAGGGGATGCAGAGCTCAACAACAGGTGGTGCAATCCTGGACATGTTGCTGTGAGGAAGCATCTCTGCACCTCTGATATTTAACACCCAGCCTTGACACCTTTCGTCTACGTCGTCCACGTCCACAGTGTTATTTCGGATGATCTGTCTATTATGCAACAGCTCCATGGGTGACAGACGACTGACACAAACACCCCCATGTATTCATGGCAACCTGCTCTTTTGGAGAAACATTCAGCTTCAAATACATGCGCTGCTTTTGAGCAGCGGGGAAAACAATGACTGCTTTCATCCTGTACCGCATCATCTGCTGTCCCAAATAGCCTTCCACACGATTCAATCTGATCAGTTTCATTGCCCGTTTGTCAATAATGGATTTTCTTTCCTCAATAATATGGATAAATTAGTATTATTTCTCTTGTTCAGTCAGTTATACTTGTCATTTATATCAAAGGGCATCTTTTAATTACTTTTTTTTTTTACCCTGCCCTGTCTCTTAAGCCCACAGCCTTATTTTCTTTTACCTCAACAACCTTGAACAGCATGTTATAAATCATCTAGTTATATGTGCACATACTTACGGTCCAGTAAAAATTGGAGCACAACAGCAGAGTGTGAGAGAAATGGTTTCTGTTTCCTTTTTTAAATTAAAACTCTGTAATGTGTGGCATGTATTTGTATTCAGACCCCCCCCCCCCCAAGTTAATGTTTTGTTGAGCAACCTTCCCCCACAGTTTCCCCATTTACTTCTTTCTCAAATTTTAATAAGCTTGGTTGATAGGATTTAAGTCTGGACTTTAATTGGACCATTTTCACACGTCTGTATGCTTTGATCTAAACCCCTCGGTTGTAGCTCTGACTGTAGTCTGACTGTAGCAATCCAGGAAGAGGGTTCTTCCTTGCTATTTATTTAGCTCCTCCCATCTCCCCAGTGACCTCCTTGACCATCTTCCCTGTCCCTGTTGTAAAAAGGCACCCCACAGCATGATGCTGCCTCCACCATGTTTTGTCCTGAGGATGGTGTGGTCAGGATTTTGGTTTTGTCTGACCAGAAAGCCTTCTTCCACAAAGTTGCCTCGTCCCTTACATGGCTTCTGCTAAACGTATTCCGTTCATTTATGGCTTTTCTTGACACTTTTTCATAAAAATCACTATGAACAGATTCTTATATTTAAGCAATAGATGTGTGCACCTCCTCCAGACTTACCATGGGCCTCTTCACTGCTTCTCAGATTAATGCTCCCCTAGCTTGTTCTAACAGTTTCGGTAGAGTGCCATGTCTTAGTGGTTCTCTTTCCATTTAAGGATGATCAACAGTTCTTTGTTAGATGCTCAGAGACTGGGCTGTTGCTTTATAACGCAACCCTGCTTTAAACTACTCCACAACGTTATCTCCGACCTATCTGCTGTCTTTCTTGGTCTTCAAGACGCTGTCTGTTCAACAATGTTCTGCTGAATTTATGCTAAATTACATGCAGGTGGACACTTTCTGCTGCTTAGGTGATTGAAGGTGATCTGGTTGCAGTGGATTTTATTTTCAGGGTATCACAGTAAAGAGGACATATGCAAAAATTTTAAAACCAGGTGTCATTTTTCTTCTGCGTCACAAATGTGCACTACCATCACTGAGATGCCCTACAATAAATGAGTGATGGTTAAAGGGGTGGGAAGCCTTTTGCGATTCAGAGTAGAGTTTGAACTTTAATCTAATAGTTTCTGTTGACCAAGAGCTTTAAACCAGGACATTAAAGCAGGTATTACAAACTTTGACTATATTGAGTTTATTGTAAGAGGCTGTTTTTTAGAATAGAACAGAATAGAAACATCCAACAGTGGGGAAATTCAGGAATAATGAAAGGCAAATAGAAATATGCAGATACACACAAAGGTAAAACAATCTATTTAAAAATAGAATAACAGATATCACAGCAACAAAATGCTGTAAAGTTATTAAAACAGCATTCTCAGCATAAAAAAGAGACTATTTACAAGAAATAAAAAAAACTGCGCACAAACAGCAAGGATGCGAAACTTTATTGAGTTGGTCGGGGCGACAAATGAATAACAAATAAACAATAATCTTTGGTGTCTGCTGCATTTGGATTTTCTATGAAACTCGATAATCAGACCATTTCTCACCACTTCTGGTCTGCTCTTTAAGAAAAAAAAAAAAAACTGTTTTTAGCTCTGTGTTTGTTGTTGCATGCCTCATTTTTATCTGTACGTGTGTCATTGGTACCTCTCTCTACCATCTGCCTCGGCTAAAATCGATTCTCCTGATACCAATCAGTTATTTTCCTTCCCCTCCATGTCCATGCCGGCCTGCGTGGCTTCATTTGTTTCCCGTGCATGTTCTTTTTCCAACATGAATCAGCGGCAATTGTGTTTTTCAGTGGAAAAAACTCAGCAGGAACCGCAGTGAGTGTGAACAGACCACGGAGGGCCTGATGTGTCTAGTTAATTTCCAGTCTCAACAGGGTCAGCTGACGACCACTTCATATGACACAGCCCCAGTCAGAGCCTCGTCCGAATGTCACGGTAATGACTGTCAGAGCAGCTGCAAAGTTATGCAAATTAACCAACAGAGGAGTCTTTTTTATTGCTATGTGATATTTTATTCCCCCAGCAGGTGGAGGTGCTGAGTTGAGCAAGTCAGCTTTATCTCTGTTGCTCTTTGCAAAACATCCCCTTTCACCTGAAACCCTTTGAGACAGAGCAGTAAGAGTTGTTTTCCGGTCTTGCCTGTGCATTTGAAGATTGTGTCCACATTGGAGGCATGTGTTTTTTGTGTCAATATTAGATTCATGATGAATAGACCAGTGCGCATCTGCTTTGGCAAGAACAAGGGAAGACAACAAAAAATGTTGGCTTCATAATTTTAGAAAGTGCTGTTACCCGTGAGAGAAATGGGGGGGAAGAGGATGGTGGGAGAGAGTCAGGCCAACTGGGATTCATCTCTGGTCATGGACAGCTGTGCTCAGTATTCCACCCCAGCCCACGCCTCAGGTGCACCCGTGCAGTGCTGCAGCATGTGTGTGCGTGTGCCACAGACATGCGAGTAAAACAATGGAGCAAAGGGAAAAAAAGAAAAGCCGTTGAATGATACGCCATTGTGTCTGTGTGTGTCTGTGTGCACGTAGGGCAGTTTCCAACAGGTGTTCCCATTCGATAAAGCCTGGCTGGGTGCTGATGTTTAACATTTGGTTTGGAGCAGCTGCTGTCTTCACAGCTGTGGCTGTGCTCAAGTTGAAGCTACTTGGCCATATTGGTTCTGAAGGGGGGGGGGGGGGTGTAGGGTCAGTGTGCATGTGGATGTTTCTGCAACCAGAAACAACCGTTGCAATTTAGTAGATAAATCCCTCCCCGTATAATGTCTGTGTAGCATAACAGTTTGTTTTTTTTCATATCAGACTGCTGCAGATCCTCACTGTGGGGATATCTCTGCGGTTTATTCCCACACTCAGCCGCACACTGCTGCTCTGAATTAAAAGCGAGATATTTCTCTTCTGGGGCTTAAACTGGCTCCTTCTCTCATTAGTCATGCTCGCTCATCTGTGTGTGTTTCTCACACAGCATGCACATATTCCTTCTCCAGGTTTCTATTAAAGACACGCGGGTTCGGCCTCACCTCGCATTTCCCTCTCTCTCTCTAAATGCACCTTCTTTTTCCTCCTTGCACCTGGGGAGACACATGGACACCTGCCTTTTATGGGGGTTACCATGCAAACTGAAATAATAGCAAGGCCAAATCCAATTTATACATGCGTCTGAATATGAGCTCACTCACCGCCATCCAGAGTTCTTACCGAATCCAGATGGGGGCCCGCTTGGCGAAGAATGACTTACGGGTGAGTTTTCCGCTCTGAGGCCAACAAAGCTTTTTGTTGTTTTTGGATGAACGCAGCAGGAAGCTGGAGTTTCCTCTGTTGCTGGTGCTGCCTACGTTGAGAATCCCAACCACTGTCTGAGAGGGAGACGCTGTTAAATGAAACTCACATGATTAGAAAACTGAGAATAATGCTTTCAGAAAGAGCTCTTGTGACGTAGTTAATAATTACTATCACAAGACAAAAAAAAACCATCCAGTTAGGGTTGTAGACGATGTTTCACCATCTTGTCCGCTTTAGTGTATTAAAACCTTTAGCGTTGACATTCATCCTTGTGTTGGGCTAAAGCTGTCTCTTAATAACTCATTTTGTTCACTGTTTTTTTTTTAAGAAAATTACATTTATATAGAGTACCTTGCTTATATCTTGATACCCTTTTTACTTTTCACATTTTGTCATGTTACAGCCACATTTCTAGATGTATTTTATTAAGTTTTTACATTATGGTGAAAGAAAACTGATGGGTTTCTTCCCTTTTTTTTCTTTTTTTTTTTTTTTTACAAATGAAAGTATGATCTGTATTTTTATCCAGCAAACCTCTGTAAATAATTTATAGAATGACCCTTTTTTGCAGTTACGGCTACGAGTCCTTTGGAGCGTCTTTTGGATTTCTGCCAGCTTCAGTTTACGGACTGAACGTTTTCCTCATTCTTCTTTCCAAAGGAGCTCCAGCTCGATCAGATTGGATGAAGAGATTCTCTGTATCTTAATTTTCAAGCCTTGCCACATATTTTATTTAGGTAATGACTTTGACTAGGCTATTGTAGGCCAAAACGTTTGGCTATGGTCTGATCTGATGAGAGCGCCTTCTTCCACATGTTTCTGTTCCCTACGTGGCAAACTGCTAACGGGATATCGTGTGGCTTTCCTTCAACAATGTCACAAGTGCACGCTCCTATCCTTCCGTCCATTCCTCCGTCTATTTTCCATACCCACTTTTCCTTGTAAGGACGCGAAGGAGTTGGTGTCGGTCTCCAGCGGTCACTGGGCGAGAGGCAGGGCACACCCTGGACATGTCGGCAGTCGTTCACAGGGCGACACAGAGACATACCGGACAAACAACCATGCTCACACATACTCAGGCCTAAGGGCAATTTAGAGTAATCAGCTGAGCTAACAGTCATGTTTTTGTACTGTGGGAGGAAGCCAGAGTACCTGGAGAGAACCCATGCACGCACATGGAGAACATGCAAACTCCATGCAGAGAGGTCCTGGGTCCAGGACCTTGTTGTTGCAAGTCAACATTGCTACCAACTGTGCCACTATGCAGTCCTGTGTGCTGCCGAGTGCACTGCATATAAATGTACATTTATTTCAGATGATTATTTGCCAAGGAATTTGAATAGAGCATGCATCTTTCTTCTTGTACTTCACACTTAGGTGCTATTCTCTTTGGTCTATCACATAAAATACAATAGAAATTGAAAGTGCAACGTGGCAAAATGTGAAACACAGTATGGATAACAGTTTATGCTTATTTTCCTCCTCTGCATCTGTATTTTCAAAAAGAAACAGCCATTCCAGTTTGCAGGACGCCTGTTTAATGACACACACAAGGGCTCCTGGGGAGGTGACCACCTTGAAACAAGGCACTTGGACCTGTCCTGTTTTGGATTTCTTCGCCTTTACTCTTGTTTATGTCTCTGGAGATCGACTGTTGACGTTTGTAATTTGTTGCCCTGGCATTGCCCTAACAACTGCCACACCGGCCTGGCATCCATTTTTAGAAGTTCTCCTCTTCTCCGCCAACTCCGACTCTCATTTTTCACCTCCTGGAAGGCCGAGGGCCGCTCTGGGGTGGTTGTAGCTCTCTGGGTTACATTAAGCAGCAGGCGGCTGTCTCTGTCTCTCTTCATCTGTACGCTGCTGTGCAACTTGACACCGGCAGCTGCCTACTTGAAGACATTATAAAACAATATACCTTCACCCTTTCTAAACCAATTTAGGAACAAATTGAAGAATTTGATTTAATAGCGCAAATTTCGAGGCACGTGCGGGCTGGTAATGCCACACACGTTCACGTCATGGCATGAATGCAATGCGTGCACGGCACGATATGAATGAAGCTCCTTTCCGGGTGAAAAACATCCCTGTCCTCCCCCGGTGTGACAGTTGTTAGAGAAGATTGGATTAGCACTCTGTGGGCCTGCTGGGGCTTGCAGGGATATGTAGCAGAGATTGATCCAGATAGATGCACCGCTGTGCACATCTCCTGGTGTATTTGAGGTGCCAAACTGGGTGGTTGAACCTGAGTAAGTGCTTTGATGTGGTTTTACAGCTCAGTTTGGAATCCAGACTAAGTCACAATTAGACTGGTACCGCAGTCCGATTTGGTTCATTTTGGGGCAAAGGACTGCATCATGTCACAACAAAAGTGTTTCTGTAAGTGGAAAGAGCTGGGTGCCGTGCACGGCATTCGTGCAAATCCTTTTGCAAGACTTTGCTGTGCACATATTTACTATACTGCAGGGTCTGTGAGACTTTCTATTTACACTGCCTTTCAGTAGCATTCACACCCCTTGAGCTTCTTCACATTTGTGCTCACCGCCACGAACTTCAGTGTCTTGTAATTGGTTTCTTTTTTAAAATACCGGCTCAGGTGTGAGGTGGAAACAAAATTATTCTTGCTTCTTGAAATCGGTGATAGATAAAAATCTGCAAAGCATGGCGTGCACATTTTATTGAGCCCCCTTGACTCCCTTGGTACCAGTAAGAAAATCAAACTGGTTTCTCAGTACTTTAAGTGTTGCTGGAGACTAGCTGAAGTCTGTTCTTTTCCATGCACTTGTGTTGGTCAATCACACAAGAATCCCAGCAATATAAACTGAAGTTTGTGGATGTAAGATGATGATCAAGAAGTTTCATTACTCTTGAAAAAAAGGCCCTGTATCGGGATATGTGTGTGTGTCTCAGTGTATGTCTCAGTGCGTGTTTCTGTGCGTTTGTGGCACGGCGCAGGAATCTGCCACACACGTGTTTGACAGGAAGTGCTGTTTGGGTCGAGGGTGTGTCTGGAGCAACATTCCCCTCATGTTTCCATCTTCAGCTATCTGCAGATTGAATAACAGTACAGTAGTGACACTGCTACCATTTACGCTGAATGCTCAAGGCTGGTTCAACACAACACTGACCTCTGCTGGTGGAAAATGGGTTTTGCGAGAGAAGGGGACCACATTTCCTTGCCACAGATTGTTTTCCAACGGAATGGAGCAGGGGCGTAGCCAGAATATTTTTACCGGGGTGGCCAACATGGGGCACAAAGCTAGCGAGGGGTGGCCAATAGAAAACCCTTTACAAACATATATACTATACTATATACAGTACACAACCTAACCCCTTCTTGCTAACACTTAACAGGAATAAGTAGGTTTAGAAAATAGCTGAAAATGCCTGTATACATAAAATAATTGACTCAAATACTTGTTCACACAAATGTACTTTATATAAAGTTCAAAAACAGACAGTCACAAAAAAACCACATCAAATTGTGGCATGAACCAATAAAAAAGTAATTTTCTTAAGTCTTGCAGTAACCAAGACATTTTTGCTGTTACAGTGCTTGCGTATGAAATATTTAACAAACAGGTTATGGATTTACCTTTCTTACATATGAACTATTAAATACACAAGTAAATCATTTATTTATCTTGCACATCGTTAGCCTCATTGTATAATTGACTAAGTCATATTTGAAAGCTTTTGGAAAGCAAGGACAAAATATTATAGGAAGAAGCACATATTTCATGTAACAGCAATTTCAGGGAAAACAGGGAACAACAGTCATATTTTGACTACAAGGTTATGCTGTACGTGTAAGAAACAGTTATACCTTTACTTAGTCTGAAACAAAAATAATTACTTTTACAAAAATAACTTCCCAGCAAAGATCCATAGGATCCATCTCTGGTTACCAGACTCAGTTCAAGCCATTTATATGTGTTGTACCAGTCTTTAGAAAAGCATCTTCTTTTGTCCCTTTGACAGGTTCGAGGGAAGATTTTTAGTTGTGGCTGCTTGGACCGCTCTGCTCTTGACTGGGAGATATCTATAATGAAACAGGAGCGAAAGTCTGTTATTCTGACATTAAAATGATGATGACAATAACAATAAATAATAATAATACCAGCCTCCCCATAGTTATGATCATTTCTAGCTGTATTAATGGCCTGTAGGCATTTCGATTCAGACAAATAAAACTAATATATACATATATATATATACGATATATATATGTATATATATATATATATATATATATATATATATATATATATATATATATATATATATATATATATATAAAACGCATAATTATTTGTTTTATTTTTTTAAGTGTATATATTTAAGTGAGTCCGTCACAATAAAAAACAAATACACTTACCAAAACATACAATTCTTCCGAGGATATTACTTTCTAGACAATTCATTAATTTCATTATTATGGCCACATGGTCATAACTTCACCTGTCGGTGCAGGAACACCTGCTTTCGCTACAGTTTTAATACACTGTACATATGTGGACACAGTGTATATACCTTATGCACCTTTTCATCCTTTGGCACCTTCTTTTGTTTATTAAGCCGATGTGTGACAAGTGAATTTCTCCACTGTGAGATCAATAAAGCCCTATCTATCTATCTATCTATCTATCTATCTATCTATCTATCTATCTATCTATCTATCTATCTATCTATCTATCTATCTATCTATCTATCTATCTATCTATCTATCTATCTATCTATCTATCTATCTATCTATCTATCTATCTATCTATCTATCTATCTATCTATCTATCTATCTATCTATCTATCTATCTATCTATCTATCTATCTATCTATCTATCTATCTATCTATCTATCTATCTATCTATCTATCTATCTATCTATCTATCTATCTATCTATCTATCTATCTATCTATCTATCTATCTATCTATCTATCTATCTATCTATCTATCTATCTATCTATCTATCTATCTATCTATCTATCTACATGCTGCTCTATCTGTTCCTCTCCTCCACCACCTCCTCTTTCTCCTCCTCCTCCTCCTCCTTCGTTCTCTGTTGCTCCCCTGTCATCTCTTTATCTCCTTCTGCTGTTATTTTCTTCTTAAAATAAGAAGACATGTCTGTGGACTTTCACTTCATTGTCTGGAAATTGACAAACCATACAGAAGCCCCAGCTAAGAGCGGTAGCTACTTAACTCTTTGAAAACTTGTGAAAAAGACACCAAAAGCCGCTGTAACAGGAGCTGATACAGTTCATATATTCCACCCTCTTCTTTTACAAACGAATGATTTGACTTATTTACTTACCGTTAGTCTTGTTCACTTTCCACCTTTTATCACCGTTGAAGGCGGGCACGCGCTGAGCCGTAGTTGTCTCAGAACGCAACAGCGGCTAGAAGGGAGGGGGAGGGAGAGGGAGGGCGGACGTGCGGGGGAGGGGGGAGCGGCAGGGTGAGCTACGGTGCGCAAGAAGGTCAAGAAGAGAGGCTTTACTGCTGGCTGTGCATAATGGGATGAAATGCTAAACTGACGCTACTACCATTTACACTGGCGAGTGGGGTGGCCAGTGGGGTGGCCAGGACATCGCCAGCGGTGGCCGTGGCCACCCCTGGCCACCACCTGGCCACGCCCCTGGAATGGAGAGACATGAGTTTTAGAGATGCAGCGTCAAGTGAATGCCTGTGATCTTAAAGGACGAAAGAGCGGATCTTATCAAAAGCTTTGTGTAGCATCTGGGACTGACTTTTCCTGGGATATCTGTGTAAACCAGATGTGGCCACTGACGATAACGGGTTTTTGTTGATGTCATGCTTTGCCAGGTTCAGCTCCAGTGAAATGTGCTGTAACAGACTCGGATGTTTTAGTACAGTAAATACTTTTGTCAATTCAAAGAATCAGTGTTTTGGTCGGTGTGTTTATGATCCGTAAACTTGCCAAAGTCAACAAAATGTGCAAACTTTGATACCACTGTACGCGGCAAGGTAGCAGTGAGCGTTCAAGGCTCACAAAATCTAAAGCAGTCACTGATCAATCCTAGGCCGGAGTGCACTTTAAACTCATTCTGGTTCTTTAAAATGTTTTAGATTAACTGCAACTGAAACGTTCACTGAAACGTTCAAATTTAATTTGACTCACTTTCTTACAGCCCTTTGCACAATTGTTGGCTTCCATGGAACAAATGGGCAACAACCTTTAAAACAAAAAGCACTGTTTTGTCGTATTAGTCCATGCAATACAAAAAGGCTCTGAGTGGGTTTAGAAGAGAAACAGGCCCACAGCACCGTGCTTTTCCACATATCAACCCTGTGTTTCACGCCAGGAGTGTTTGTTCCTGAAAAGCTGAAGTACTCACCGTCAGTCAGCGTTCACCAGCATTACTAATGATGGGCTCAGGGTCCTATTCACAGTTGTGTTTTCACTGCGTGCCTGGATCTGGTGAAGCAGCAGGAGGCGCGGGACCAAACTCAGAGCAATGCCCGTTTCCGATGAGAAGTCTGAGTCTGAGTCTGAGCCAGAGGTGCTTGTGCATCATCAGATTGAACTTGCTCGCGAGCTGCTGATAACCACATTGCATTCTTGACGTGCATTCATTGACAAACACGCATGCAAGCATCCCCCCCCCCTCCCACCTTCCTACAGACAGGCACAGACTGTCCACTGCTTCCCACCTCCTCCCCCACACGCAGACACACACTCATGCAGTCGTTAAGTCATTAGGGGACTCATTTATTGATGTCTGCCTCCAGAGTGTCCGCTAACCGCCTGTGTGAGCGTGCCCTGACCGTTATTAGCTCAAAGTGGGCTTCTGGATCCGCTACAGCTTTTCCCACTGCCCCCACTGTAAGATAAACAGGGATTCATTCTAATGTGTGTTTGTCGGATGCAAAAAAAAACAACAACAAAAAAACTTGTGGAAGAGCGTGCTTAGTCCTGTGATCTTGATAGAACGCGGATGGTCTGAGCCGCCCGCCTGAAGAAGAGCGGTTTTGCAGAAAGGAGGCCTGCAGAAAGGGAGGGAGATATGGAGGGAAGGAGAGACAGGGGGGAGGGAAAGCAGCGAGCTAGAAGAGGGAAAGAGGGAGAGGGAGGAGGGTGGCTGGAGGTAGTGGGTGTTATTCCAAGCTCTGGAAGTTGAGAAGAAGAAGGAGGAGAAGAGGAAAAATAAGTTGCTGCTTTAAGAAAGAGAGTGGAGATAGAGGGAGATCAAGCAGCTCAACTCTTCTTGTATTTTTTTTTTTTCTTTTTCCGTTTAACCTCCCCTCCTCTCAGCTGCACGGGCTCCTAATTTGGGATTTGTTTAAAAGCTGGACGGCGGCTCAGGAAGACTTTTCCTTGCTGGGGTAAAAGGGAACCCTGCTCCCTCTCTCTCTCTCTCCCTCGCACACAAACATATTCTCACCGAAAATGTCTGATTCCACTGTCAACGCTCACTTGGAAGGGATCATATCCGACTTCGAAGGTCAGTGTCTTTCTCGTTGCTTCCCCCCCCCCCTCCCCTCCCTCTGCCTCTCGTGCAGCGAAGTTCTCTCTTTAACCCGGCCATGAGGACACTATAGATAGCTTCCACATGTTTGACTGGAACCAGGCGGCTCTGGAAAAACGAAGAGGGTTTGTTGACGTTTGCGTTGAGGTGGGCTGCTTTGAGAGGGGAATGGCGCTTAAAATGTTACGTTTTCAGGGCCCTTCTACACCGTGTTTTGCATTGCCAGCGGGGTGGGTTTGCTTTTAAGGCCTCGTATGGGGCAGAGATGGTGCAGTCAGAGAAAAATGTGTATCTGGAAGACAAAATGATGCCGTATTCTGCGCGCTGCAATTGAACATACAGCTGTGAGGTGAACACCTGGACCCACTCTTCTTTTTCATCTCTCGGATTCCCCCTGTCATCCCTCTCCTCCCCACCCTTCTTCCTCCCCGTCCTCTGGCTGTGCTTCCACTTTTCCTCCCTCAGCGGCTCGTCCATCCACAGCCCCCCCTCCTCGGCATGTCATTGCTGGTGGACGTGAGGAGAAGAGAGAGCGGGGCGGGGGAAGGTTGACAGCCTGACACCTCTCCTCCCCACCCCAACCTGTCTTTCCCTCTGTCTCCCGCAAACATACAGCCATTAGGAACACATCTGCACATGTCCGGGGCTGCTGGTCTCTCAACACCGGCGTGCCGGCGGTATGTACGGGGGGACCTCTCCGCCTCTCTTCCTGTCTTTGCATCTTTAAACCTGTGGATTACACAGTGCAGCCGTGCAGAAAGATAAGCGGCGTTCAGAAAAGACAGCCGTGGGAGGGGAGGTGTTTTCTTGTGGCTCGGAGTCATGTTTTCAGATGCTCCTCACTCATGTGGAACGCCAGCATAATGGGCCACTGTTGGGGTTTTAAATGGAGCCCGTTGCTCCTAGTTGGGCTGAGCATGTGGCAATACCTCACTGTCACCAACACCGACGACCATGTTTGGATAGCAGCACCAAACAGAGACCGACTGAGGAGAACAGTAAAATCCCGGCCTAGGGTCTTTTTGTGCTGAGTTTGCACGTTCTCCCCACACACATGCATGGATTCCCTCCCGCTGTCCAACAACACGGTTGGTTGTTAGGTTAATCGGTCACTCTAAAATTGGCCTTTGGAGTGTGTGCATGTTTTATTTTATTTTACATCTCTTTGTCCTGTGTGTCTCTGAGCTGCTGTTTTTGACTGGTGACTTGTTCAGCGTGTACCCACGCTCTTGTCCAATGACCTCTGGACACCAGCTCTCAATTTTTTTAGCCATGAAGTTGGTTGCAATTCCTGTAAAAGTTATTCAATAATTAGTTTCAATGGTAAGTCTCACCCGTGCCTGTTATAGTTCTCGAGTGTCACATTTCCTGTTGGATCTTTGCCAGTTACACAAGATGAATCAAAACATTGAGTGAACCTTATCAAAGGAGGTCATAGTTGTCACATGCCATGCTGCGACAGCGATTCATATTAGTCCAACAGGCGGGTGTAGCTGTGTACAACACTGAAACTGTGAAATCAAAGCCTGATCATGTGGTTTGAAAATATTTTACATGTGTAAAATTGTTCATATGCTTATGCAGGTGCAGGCAGGTCGTAATATTATAATAGGTGTTCATATGGCTCAGTGTAGCCTATTACGTGTTCAATAAACTTAATTGAAAAATGAACCTTAGTGTCCTTCTCCGTAAATTTAAGAGCACACTTTTTAATCAGCATATAATTTCTAGTCAGTTAACCTTCTGTGCCCGTAAAGTATCCAAGATTAAAAGTAGCTCTTAGTGACGTCATTTTAGGAGAAATCTTGAATAGTAAGAGTTAGATTTTTTACCACGGTAAGATAAAAGTTATTCATAATGCATCTTAGAGGGGGATTTTTAGTGAGCCTAAGAGCGTCTTAAGCCGAGAAGATGGTGGAAACAGAGAGAGCTGATTGGCTGATCTACCACCTGAACAGTGGAGGCAATGAGTACATGGACTTCTTTAACAATCATACAATTATTAATATGTAGATAAGGTAAACTTATCATCCCCGTAGGGGTAATTAATTTGTTTCAGCGCCCTGACGGGTTAGAGACGAGGCTATAGTACCGTAATTTTATTGAGGATAAATAAATAATGGGGAGAAATATTGAATAATCATAAATAAAAAGTGGAAAAATGTACAGAAGAATTGAAAATAAATGACAAAAATATATCAAGGAATTTCAATATCATTTGCTGACTGTAAATGCTATCAACAATAAACTTTTAAAAGAGTTGGAAAAAGTTGCAGAGAAATATAAACATAAATTCACACTTCAGGAGTATACAATAATATACACGCTGCATACAGAGAGAGATGTGAAAGAGGTGAGAAACCATTTGCTGTATTGCACACGAGGACGTCAGTAGCCTAAATGGTCATCTAGAAGTTCCTTTGCGTGACGCCATCTCCTCTCTGGCTTTTGATAGCTGCACGTAGCGCTTCTCCCTTTCCATGCTGGAGCATAAAAGCAGAGAAAAAACCCCATTGACGATCGGCAATGCACTTCAATGTCCGTCCCCTCGTCCTAATGAAATTAACAACAGGAGCAATAAGGGGGAGAAAATTAGACAACCCCAGAAACAGGAATGTTTGAAACAGGAATGTTTTGCAGGTGGAGGCAACAGACATTTTTCCCTCCTCAGTATTTTTCACTGCTTTTCAGTAGTTTTGCATTTGACCAGAGTCAGGGTCACTACTGGCAGCATGAGGAGTCACCTGGACCCTACAGAGGTGGCAGTCCAACTCCGCCAGGATGCCACAGCAGTACAGTGCCAGAAGGTTTGCACAGTCTCGAAAGAATAGAGGAGATTCCAGGAGACATGCACAGGACCATCAGAGGTCCTTAACCCATCAGCAGGGCTAATATCTGCTCTTTTGTGCTAAGAGTACCAGGATGAGTACTGTCAGACCTCCAATGAGCCGTGGGCATGAATGTCTCTGACCAAGCCATTAGAAACAGACTTCCTGAGGGTGGGCTGAGGGCCCGGCATCCTCTAAAAGCCCTGAGCTCACCGCCCGGCACCGTGGAGGTCGACTGGCCTTTGCCAGGGAACACCAGAATTGGCAGGTTTGGCACTGGCACCCTGTTCTTTTCACAGACCAGAGCAGGTTCCCTCTGAGCTCATGGGACAGAGGTGAAAGGGTCTGGAGAGGCTGAGACATTGTTTAGCACGATAGGCAGTGAGTCAGTATTGATCATTTCCATGGAAGTGGTGTATTGGGATTAAATAATTAAATCCATAGTTGGACCCTTCGCTGCTGCAGTGGGTCCTGGGTTCCTCCTGGTGCATGATTATGCCCAGCCTCAGGTGGCAAGGGTATGTATTCTGTTCCTGAAGGATGAAGGAATTGGTACCACTCACTGGCCTCTGTGCTCCCCTGACCTAAATCCAGTAGAACATCTCTGGGACACCATGTTTAGGTCCATCTGATGCCATCAGGTTGCACCTCACACTGTCCAGGATCTGGAATTAGATACCCCCGGACAGCATCCATCATCTCATATGCAGCAGGCGCTGACGTCAACCATGCGTACAAGCATGTGGGGGCCATACAAACAACCGAGTAACATTCTGAGTTGCTGCAATTACATTTCAGCAAATCGGACTGGCCTGCCGCGTGGGTTTTTCAGTTTTGCTTTCTCTGTGACTCCGGATTAAGCTCTCTGTGGGTTGAACATTTACATTTTCGTCAAATGATGTGGCATCTTTTATTCCCAACACGGTATCCATTCCACATCAGTATGGACACTCATGATTATTTTCACAATAGAGATCTGGTGTGTTTCCAAAGGGTTCCTTTAATTCTTTCGAGCAGTGCGTATTAACTAAGGGTGGCGCATGCCAATTCATTCCCTCTTTGCAAGTCAGCGTGTTACAGGCACGAGACAGTTATTTGTAAACCAATGCCACAGAAGAAAAAACACAGACGAGCACGCCTATTGACTCTGTCACCATTGCAAAGCCTGCAGAGTGTCACTTCCTCTGCTGTGCTAAAACTGAGAAGAACAGAAAACAGGACTTTCTTGCCCAGGAGGTTAATGACATGAGATTTGGCCTCAGTTTCAAAAACTGCACAATCACCGGCCGGACGAAAGGTCTTCCTGCTAAGCAGGAACATGCAAGCAAGAATACTTTCACATTAATGTTGTCGTTGTCTGAAAGTCATCTGATTTTTTTTTTTTATATTCTATATGTATGCATCTGTGGTTTTGTAAAACATTTAGCAGTTCAGTAATGACTCCTATAACCTGCAACACTAGCAGAAAACTAGCTTTGTTAACTAGCTCTCCCTCTCTGTGACGTTCTAGAGACAGGAAAGTGTTCAGGAGTGGATCTCTGTGGGTAAGTGGATCTGATCACAGAGGGACTCTTGGTCACTTAAAAACTAAGCTAGCATAACTGCAAAGCAGTTCATCAGAGGAACATCGGAAAAACCCTTTCCTAAAATATCTTTAAGCTCTGCCAACTTTACAGAGGCACATTTTTTGGAGTGAATGTGGTTGAACGTAAGAAAGTCAAACGCCTTAAAAAAAAAAAGAAGAAAATTGTTACTTTAAGCTAGCTGCCACTTAACTGCAAGGTTGTTTCTTTCACCAACCTTCTTTTTTTTGGGGGTAATGAACAGAAACAGCAACAGGCCTATATATGGTTGACTTGCTTCCGATCGAGCATTCAGACTCAGTATGTGTGAGGGAGGAAGTGCCTCCGCAAAAAAAAAAAAAAAGATTTTTCTCAGGAGTCTCCCTCCTTATCGCCACGATCAGATCTCTGTAGGCCCACCAGCAAGGACGGGCTTCCTGCTAATGACGCAACTACAGCGATGCTGCAGGGAAGTACCGGGGATCAACACAGCGGGGCTTTGTTGCGCTTTTACTGGTGGAGCTGAGTAAGAATGTGTGCAGAAGCCAGTCTGAGGAAAGTCATCTGCATGATCCATGCTAGGGCTAGAAAAAAAATCTATTTGGTAATGAAAGATTTTATGTCATACACTTGAGTGGACTTCGGTTTTTTTTAGGAATGGAAAATGTGTTTGACAAGAGTAGCAGGGATTTGGCCCTTAAGAGTGTTTAAACTTTGATGTCCAACATGCAAACTACATAGTATCTATCAGTGTTTATTAAAATTATGGGGAAAAAATCCTAATTCTGGCATAGGTTGAGTGATGCAAATTAGTGCCCCCCCCCCCATTTATTTACCAAATCAAGAGAAAAGAAACAATCTGTTGGCATAAACCAACAGTGCAGTGAGAAACTGCAAGTTAAAGCAAAGTTTATTCAATGCAACCTTTATTCACAATCTTTTTAAATACAACACATTTATCATTGCACATTGGGTGTACCTTTTCTATTTTGTTATTTTATATAACGCATCATAATTAACTCATGAAGTAATCATTAAAATAAATCCCTGGCTGTTATGTCACATTAATTAACATGCTCGGATGATGTTGCAAATTAAATATTAAACAAATGTACACCTGCTTTTGTGGGAATATACTCTATACGATAGACAGACAGACATATTTTAATAAGTGTTATAGCATGTTTCTTTTACTATAGGGGTTAAAAATGGGTGCTTTGACTGCTTTTTTGTCGAAGTCTTCAGAAGCACCTAGTAAAGTTTGTTCACTGATCTGAAAGCCACTAGAGTTATTAATCAGACGGGACTTTCAACTGTTTTGTTTTCCAGTTGTTTTGTTCTGCCAGACTAAGCCTGACAGGGCCAGAGACAGCAGGTTCCACTTTGAAGAAGAAACCACTACAAGCTGACATGAAACAATGCTCAGCAATAGTGTGCCTGGTTTGTAAAATAATACCAACTTTTCTCATAAACGATAACTGAAGTAAATTTAAGAAGCGCATTTGTATTCCTACTGACCACTCCCCAAGCTCTTTACACAATTCAATGCAACAAGTTTCCCAATTCACCCAACTGCACACATTCATACACCGATACATAAATCAGGAGGCAACTTGGGGTTAGGTGCTGAGGGGAATCAAACCCACAACCTTACAACTGCAAGATGACCACCTACTGAGCTGCAGCCACTCTCATCTTTTATCCTGTGCATGGGAAGTTTAATCCTATTGTTTGCTGCCGCAAGGTTTTGGCAAGCCACGTCGATCGTTTATGTAAAAACCTGTTTTACATTCACACATTTTTGCAAATATTGTGACGACGCTGTGCAAACGATTTGCTCCAAATCTTTATCATAATCCTATCGTTCAGCAATATATTTCCAAACATCTTGAAACCGACTCACCAGCAAAGGAACCGCTAAGGATTAAAGTGACACATTTTGGATGATTGATTTCAGATAGCGTCACAATAAAGGCTGCCCTGTACTTTATCAGCTAAGTGACTTTAATGTGAAGCAGCTGCAGTATGAACTATTAGGCTTGCCTTAACGGTAACACGATGCCGCATTAACCGTGAGGTCTGACATTATAAAATGAAATCAGCAGTTGCTGGGAGTTCCTCGTGCATGTGAAGGGAATTTGACCCAAACGTGTGGGCAAACTGCACAAAGAAAAGCTGCATTACCATGGGAAGGATTTTGAAAGTGTAGATCCTTGAAGCTAACCGAGATTAATGGCTTTACACAGTCCTTGTTCGGAGGAACCACAGAAGACGGACTAGGCCTCATCTACTGTCATGCTCAGAGGGGCAGAGAGAATGTGCCGCTCGGCCAGTGCATGCTACACTTGCAGAGGCTACATCATGTGATTCTCCTCGGCAGTTTGACTCTGTTGCAAGTGAACACACAGGTTCATCTGTAGCCGCCGCAAGTCGTAGTCCAAAAACATTAGGCTTCGCTCTGGGTCTGCCTTATTTGGTGTGCAAGTCTGTATTGTTTACAGTCCAAGATTAATTGGGTTGAAAAACTGACTTCAGTTCCAGGTCAAATGAGCAGTGCCGAGAGCGCCGAGAGTCAACGGGAATTTAGTTTGCATTATTTGTAGGATCTGTGCTTATGGTTTAAAGGCCAAGCTGTCAGAGATGTTACGTCAGAGCTGCAGCTGAGTCGAATTTTACAAAATTCGATTCAGCTTTGTGCGGCTCCAAAAACACCGACGTCCAAACTAAGCATAGAACAATGCACAGAATTAAAGGCTTTTACATGAAGGCTTATACATAATTAAGGCAACGGTAAAGATGAATCGTCCTCAACTCTAATTCCTCATACAAGCATGTCCCATGATGCAGTGACGTTAGCAGAGGCAAAAGGCTTGGCCCCAGCAGGGGAAAGAAAACATACTGTGTTTGGTCTTCTCTGCAGCTGGGTTTCAGCGAGCGCGCGCACACACACACACACACACACACACACACACACACACACACACACACACACACACACACACACACACACACACACAGAGTAACACTTCTGACAAGACCTCTGTCTCCACTGTGTCTGTGAAGACGTCACTGCGTAGGCCTTCTGTCACCAGTCACAGAGAGCAGCCTCATTGCAAACAGGTCATTATATATCGTCCTAACAGTCAAACACAGTACGTGTGCCGCCATGTCTGTCAGGGCTCAGCTTCAACTCTCACACATCTGAGAACATGGCAAACAATGTCCATCATGTGGTGTCCGACATAATCAAGCATTTGTTCTGTGGTGAAAAGACTGTTGAGGGATGTCTTGTTATGCAATCCATTTTTTTTTTAGTTCAGGTCATTTCTTTTCACCTATTGCAACAACATTTGTGAGGTTGCTAAGCGCTTTAAATGGCTGGTACGACTTGAAAAGCGCTAAATAAATCCTGCCCATCTACCGTTATTTACTATTTATTTGGTCTCCTTCAGTCTGATACCCCTAAATAAAATTCAGCTTTTAGAAATCACCTATTTAGTAGAGTCTGGCTATTCTATTAGGGCTGTAGCAAATTAGTGAATAAACTGCATCATAAAGCTCAAGGAACCCAGCAGACAGGTCAGGGGTGTGGTTCTGCAGAGGTCTAAAGAAGGTTTAGGTTACAAATCAATAGCCCAAATTTTGAAGCTCTCACAGAGAAATGTTCAGTCGATCATGCCTTGGTAAATTTAGTTTTCATCCACTTAACCTGAAGACTGTTGGTTCCACTCATGATTGTTTAGGGGTAATATAGTAAGGGAGGCTATATATATATATATATATATATATATATATATATATATATATATATATATATATACACACACACCTTTTCAGATTTTCAGTTCTATAAACTTTTAAAGACTATGTGTCCCTTCACCTCCCAATTATGCACTACTTTATCACATAAAATCTGAATAAAATGCTTAACTTTGTGGTTGTAGCGTGACAAAATGTGAAAAGGTTAAGGCTTTTTATTTGTTTTGTTACATTCCAACCTTTAATTTCAGTATAAACACACCTTTTCTCACCAAAACCCACACAGTGGGGTGGGAGGGCATTAATCAGAGCAGCAGCACAGAGACCAAAGGTAACCCTGGAGGAGCTGCAGAGCTCCACAGCAGAGACTGCAGGATCTGTCTAAAGGACCATAATAACCTGAGCACTCCATAGAGCTGGGCTTTATAGAAGAGTGGCAAGAAAAAAACCTTTAGGGGGCAGAACAGTTATACATGCTGAGTTTTTTTTTGTTATTTTGTCCTGTTTGTTGTTTGTTTCACAATTAAAAAAAGACATCTTCAAAGTTGTAGGCATGCTCTTTACATGAAATGGTGCAAACTCTCATACAGTCAATTTTATTTCCAGGTTGTGATGCAACAAAACATTGAAAAAAGCCAAGGGGGTGAATATTTTTGCAAAGCACAACGTGTCTTGCATGGAAAGCATTTAAAAGTGGCTAAATTAGTTTGAAATCTGCTTTTATTAGAGTCAGGCCTCCATATGAAAGAGATTTAAAGCTTGCTACAGTGCGCTAACCGTTTGGATAAAGCTTCATTTGCCCTTTTAGCTGAAAAGATGAGCTGTTTTCTCTTCTCCACTGTATCCAATTAGTTTTGTTTTATTTTGTAACCCTTTTCCACATAATTTGTGGCCCTTTATCCTATATTTGAAGACAGAATATAAATGTTGGCTCTGGTCCCAATAAATATTTTCATTAATAGTCATTACCTTTAATGTTGTTGAATAAAGTATAGAAGTTAGATCTGACAAATTATAATTATATTATGGTAATTCAATATATGTTAAGGAGGTTAAGAACTAAGCTCTGGATCTCCTGGAATCGGCAAAGAAGTGGGAATGTGGGTTTGAAAGTCGCAAGGTCTAACTCCAAGCCTTGCTGGATCACTGGAAACACGTGAATACACTGGTTTGGACAAAGAAGGTCTCCTCGCATGCTGGTGCTTGGCTCGTCAGCTTTAAAGCGTGCCAGATTTCTGTGCAGAGCTCTGGGACAGGAGCCACGCAGTTACTCCAGATTTTGCTGCTGCTCTAGTCACTGGGCCTAGAGCTGAGGTGAGCCAGGAGTCACCCTCACATCTGACGTGAAGCTGAACTGCTGTTAGAGAAGAAACAGCAACATCAAGTTAAAGACGAGGCCCAGTGTCATCGGTTGAGATGTTTTCTGAGAGGATTTGCCCAAAATTAAAGCTCACATTTCTGTTTTTTGTATATATATTTTTTTAAAAACGTGAGAACCTAAATAAGCTTGCGAGTTACTGTGTGAGAGAGACTTTCGGCCTTTGGGAAGTATCTGTGTGGCCATATAAACACCTGAAGAATCACTCAGTGTATAAAAGTAAGTACTGCAGTGTGTTATGCCGATTTTCTCTCTGATTGAATGAAATGGTAGCAAATCCAGTCACCACATTTTTAATGTTTAAACAACTTAATGCCGTTTTTATACACAGATATGTGATAAAGGCTTCTGGTGTGGTTATGTTGGAAAATAGCAAAGGGCAGACGAAAAGTTCTGATACACAAATCTGTTTCCACTTTTATGATTTAGCCTTTAAGCTTCGACTTTTCTTGTGAGATCACTGGATTATTTGCACATTTATGGAAAATGAAACCATGTGAGAAGCTTGGAAAGAAAAGCCTGTCTTTGGTGGAGTTGTTGACAACCAATAGACACCCGAAACATGACCCCAACAACACACAGGCTTTTATAGTCAGAAACTGAGGAAAAAAAGATGGAAATTATTTGATCTAACCTTTAATAGTTGTTGTATTTTAAAAGCTAGTTATTTTATATGCTATTTAAAGTATTTAACCCATGCATAAGTAGTGAATGAAATTGAAAGAGTTTTATTTCTTTCTGGGGGCACTTTAGGTGGATAAAATTAGGTCAAGCTGAAAAAAAAGACAAAAGTTTCCCCGGAGAAGCAAATGTACTCACACCCTTTATTAATTTGTTTTCAGACAACTGTGCATCACAGCTGTTTACACACATACTCTATTTAGTAATTGATTGGCTTCTAACAGGCAAAGTGTTGCACCAGATTTAATTTTGGGGTGTTTGGCACTTTTTTTAGAATTTTATTTTTTCTTTTACTTAAAAATTCTGGCCTGTGCTAAAACGTCAGAAAAATTCAACAAAGTTGTTAGAAGTATGGCAAAAGGTTGAAAAGATTGAAGGGTGTGAATACTTTTTGCTTGGTTCTATACTGTGAAAGTATCCTCTTCAGCATAGAAGGATATTGAGGGGGGGCTGCTGCTGTCGTTTTTATTCCTGTGTTGATGCACGTCCTGAGGCCGTGATTAAACCACACACGTCTTTTAAATACAGGGTAAACTGTGTTTTTGTGCGCTTTCTGTTGCTGTCGATCTGCACAGCTCACATTTTGGCTGATGTGTTTGTGCTCCTCTGCTCTCTGGAGACAGCTGCGCTTTCTCTGGTTAAGTAGTATCCACTTGCGGGCCGCAGGGAGGTGTAAAAACCTGGAAAAAAGACAAATACCTATCAATAAAGCGAAATAAATAAATAAGCAAACAAACAAATCAATGCTTAAGAAAAAAATCAGAATCGGTATTATATCGACGGTTACTCACAAAAATAAATAAAGAGAGCAAAACGTCTTGCTTATCGGTGTTGACGCGATTCATTAAAAATCCCGCGAGAATTGGTCAGTTCAGGTGTCCACGCAGGTGCGCGAGTGCGATGTCCAGAGCGTGGTGACGGGAAGAAAGAGGGTTGACGTGCTGCTATGATGGTTGTTGATTTTTCGGTCGGTTTGTAGGACTTAATCTTGTCAGGTGCAGCTCTTTGGCGACAGTAAAGACATTTTTTGTTTATTTTTTTATCGGGTGTGTGTTTAGGCTATTAGCGACATGCTGACGAGCTACGCGAAGCGCATCAAATCAGGTGAGAGTTGAAATGATTTAGTGCCACATGATGTGACATGAGCGTAGTTGGGAACATACATTTACTGCTCTCCCCTAACGACTTGTGCGCAACCTGAATAAGCGTATTTCATTTCGATACTGAATAAGCGTATTTTATTTCGAATTATTTATATTTTTAAAATGATTTATATTTTTTATTTCCTCTCTTAATATTGTTCCCGTAACTCTGCTTCTGCTTTACTTTATATGTAATGTCATTAAAAGGGTTGCACTCAGTGCAACCCAAAATAAAAGGTTCATTTTCATTTCTTTGTAACTTTATTTGATGATTTTAGTTTTTGTCTGTGATAATTATTCCAAGATAATTATTCCTATAGTGTAAAAAAAAAAACTATGGGATAAAAATAGAAAATGAATTTGTTTCCAGACTGTCCCATTTCCTAAATGAGATGACATTCTTTCACCCACCTGCCATCCATCTGTGAATCCATCTATACATCAGTTTATCATTCATCCATCAATCCAACACCCAGTTGGCTCATTCATTCATTCATTCATTCATTCATTCATCGATTCAGTTCTGATCCAGTATTTTGCTCATGACTGTGAATTGTGAGGTTTTGGCCTGGACAACTGTTGAACTTTGACATGACGTATATGTAGGAATCCCCAGTACTCCTGTTTTTTTTATTTTTTTATGTCTAACCACTAGTATTTGTGTCTTACAGCGCTGAAACGGTCGTTTGAGGTGGAGGACACAGATACAACCACACACCCCTCACCTCTGTCTCGCCGCACCACCAACCCCCTCCGTTCTTCCACGTCCTCCTCAACCAGCCAGCGGAGCTACGACCTGAGCTCGCGCAACTCAGACTACTCCTCCTCCTCCAGGTCCACTGCATCCGACTCCTCCAATATCCGATCGCCGAAGGCGGGCATGAGGCGCATTGAGCTATCAGGAGGGCGAAACCCTGACGTGGCTGCTGCCCGCCGGGCAGAGATTTCCATCGAGGTCTCCTCCAAACAGGTCGACAGCTCGCCCAGTGCCGGCATCGCCCGCTTCGGCCTGAAGCGGCCAGAGGTGAGTCTGAGCAGCCGGAGCAATGCCCTGGACGGCGCCCCAAACTCCATCTCCGGCATCACAAACCGACGGGCAGAACTCGGCATGACTCGGTCTCAAGAGCCCCCTGCCCCTCCCAGGAGGATGGACACCCAGCTGTCGTCTACGCCGGTCTCTAGGATCCCCGAGCCCCCCCAGAGAAGAGCAGAGCCCCCCTCTCCCAATCTGAGCCTTATCGACGGCGTCTCCAGGAGGCCAGAGATTCCTGTCTTCAGACAACCGGACAGCCCAGTGTCAGGCAGCACTTTAGAGAACAACAACCACCCACCACCTGCGCCCGTCGCTCCCCTGCCAACCCTGGCAGAGCCACGGGTGGAAAAGGTGCCGTCACCTGTCACAGAGCAGCCCACAACCCGACCGACAGACCGTGAGTAAACTCTCACTTCAATCCATTCGCTTAAAACGATTCCAGCGCAGCTTTCATTATTTTATTTTTTATTTTTTTTATATTGACAGCAAACAGGTTTAAATCGGAGGCAACTGGACTTTGGTTCAGTTCTTTCTGAAAACGTTTTTCGACACCTATCCAGGAAGCTTTGTCTATTCTGGTGGCTCGCACTTGAGCAAGCTGCAGTTTGTGCACAGCTGGACATGGAGACAGCACACCAACTGCAGATTGCTCAAGTGCAAGCCACCAGAATTGATAAAGACTCCTGGAGGCGTGTTGAGACGTTTGCAGAAACAACTGAACCAAAGTCCGGTTGCGTCCGATTTAAGCCCGTTTGCTGTTGCAATGACCCGCATAACTGAGAATTTGCACAGGGTTTTTTTTTTAATATGTTTATCGTTCTTCAAAATGATCATCTTTCTGCAAGAAAAAACTTGCAACGCTGATAGATCCTCTCAACTTTGATGCTAAAAACATATGTGCTTGAGGCAGTTGAACGTTTCTGCTATCTTAAGACACAATCATGTGTCTTACATACTTACATTCGTAAGTGAGTCCCAGCTAAAAGGTTTCCTCTGTTTCTCAGTGTTGTAACATCTTAGCATACGAAAGAGGAAGGCGATCGGTGAAGAAATGACACGTTCCAAATAAGGGAAAGAAAGGAAAATCAACTCTAAACCCGAGTGCTTCTCTGCTTATGCTGTCCGTTAATGTAGGTCAGTGGGGTGGATGATGAGGAAACCAGGGCTGTAAAGAAGTGCTGCAGCTCTAAGAGCAGACGATGAAATGCACAAAACATATTTTCAGTTTTTATATTATATTGCTGCTCTCCTCTAAAAAGCAGAAGCACATCCCTTAAATAAGAGGTCCTGCCAAATTTCTGTTATGGTGGTTTATTTGAAAAATGCAGATTCTTTGTATTTTTCCCTAAATCTTATAAGCCACTTTGGTTGGTCTTCTTCATTACTGTGCAACTTTTCTCACACCTGGAGGGATAACTAGTATCATTATTTAATGTCAAACAAGAAAATCTAAAGTTTGCCATACAATTTCATATCCTCCTTGGATTAGTTTGTGTCTATTATTTAAGGCTAGACTGTGAGCTTTCTTGCAGTTGAGTCCTTTGTAGAAACCTCTTCTCTGGATTACAGTGCTTTGCAAAAGTTTTCATACTTCTTGGACTTTTTCACATTTGGTCGTCTTTTCAACCGTACATTTCTATTATTTTTATTTGGATTTTATGTGCTGGAGCAACAGAAAGTGTCCCATATTTGAGAAGTGCTTTAGAAAGTAACGATTTAAAAAAAATAAGATAAAAATGTTATCCTTTTGTAGTTCAGTTATGGTCGCACCTTCTTCTGCATATCTGTTGTACAGTTATGGCAAACAGGGCTTTTCTTTCTTCTTAAAACTTTCCTTCAACAATAGCTTTCTCCTGTCCACTCCTCCATGCAGGCTGGATATGTGGAGTTTTCAGCTCTGTCCGTTCACACTTTCCCACCAGAGCTGTGCGTTTTTACAGCTCCTCCAGTTCTCATTACCCATCTTGGACCACCTAGCCTTGCTTGATTAGCGTTGGCCTGCATGATTTCAGGATGATTTAAGTAGCGATACGCAAACGATATTAATGTCACATAAAATTTACACACATACTCTATTTAGTAAATGATTGGCTTCTAACAGGCAAAGTGTTGCACCGGATTTTATTTTGGGGGTTTGGGATGTTTGACACTTTTTTTTTTTTACTTCAAAATTCTGGCCTGTGCTAAAAGGTCAGAAAAATTCAACAAAGTTGTTGGAAATATGACAAGATGTGGCAAAGATTGAAGGGTGTGAATACGTTTTGCTTGGTTCTATACTGTGAAAGTATCTTCTTCACCATAGAAGCATATTGAGGAGGGGGGGGGGGGGGCTGCCGCTGTCATTTTTATTCCTGTGTTGATGCACGTGCTGAGGCTGTGATTAAACCACACACGTCTTTTAAATACAGGGTAAACTGTGTTTTTGTGCGCTGTTTTGCGCCTTCTGTTGCTGTTGATGTGCACAGCTCACATTTTGGCTGATGTGTTTGTGCTCCTCTGCTCTCTGGAGACAGCTGCGCTCATATGTTGCCTTCCCTGGTTAAGTAGTATCCACTTGCGGGCGGCAGGGAGGTGTAACCTTCCAAATCTGGAAGCCATAAAAGATTTTTACTCAAAAATAGTCCAACTTGCTCTAAAACTCGGCGGTTCCTTTCTCTTTCTGTCTGCCCTGCCTCCACTGCTTATTTTTGCTTTTATGCGTTTGTGGATGTTTGTCCTAACTTTTTTTTTTGAGTTTCACGAAGGAATCAGCAAGCACGTGAGCCCTGTGAAAATCTTTAAGATGGCCTTGGGTAGTGAGAACGGAAGTCGGCAAGGAAAAGGGAGAGTGTTGGGACTCTCAGTGCTGCCACATTTGGCTCAGATTACCGCCGTCCTTCTCAGCTGAGCGTGTGGAGGGAGGCCCTGCGAGGAAGAAGCAACAGACGATAAAAACACGAGGCTTATTGGGCAAAAGGGAAGGGAGGGAAAAAAGATTTAGCGAGCTGTAAAGTATGTGAGAAGAACTGGAAAGTGGGATTATTTTTGTCGCTTGTTTTTTTTTTTTTTTGTAACAAACAAACAAAGTAACTTCTGTTTAACTGTGAATCATTTGGGATTCAATGTGAACAGAACAGCGTGCCCAAAAATGTCCATCTATTTGTTGTGTTTTTATTAATTGGGACATTTAGGACTTTTAAATTGGACATGTTTTTATTTCTTCTTCTCCACAACATCCGGTTGGAAGCTGGTGGCTTGTTTCTGTGTGGTCCAGGAAATGTTTGTATAAGGGCGTGTATGTGATCTACAGCCAGGTTATAACGGCGTGTAGAAATCCCTTGCCCCTTTTGCTCGTGTCCACACACATACAACCTAAGAATGCCTTGCCCAAGGGAGCAGTGACTAATGAGCAGGCTAAGTGAAGCCTTTTTTTTTTTTTTTCATGGTGAATGTGGGACAGGCACAAGGTGCTGTAATGACACGCTTTGCTTCGGTTGATTGGTTGGCTGTAACGATAAGCAGCTGGATCGAGCCTCAGAGCGCCTCTGCAGGATGTGATCTCATGTTTACACACAGAAAAACACGCACATTCATTCACAGTAGATACAGCTCTTCTCAGTTTCCTGTCCTTTCTCTTGACTGATTTATTTAATCATGGCCACTGTTGCATACGTCCGGCTTGACGTGGTGTCTGATAAGAGCTTGTTTTTAAATGCATAAGTTTAACTTCAGTAATGAGGAGGGATTTCTTTTACACATTTTTTGTTTTTGCTTTGGAAAATATATGTTTTGGCAAGCATGCATCTGTTCATATCCCCCAAGGGGGCGTTTCATACCCACTTTGACAAACCAGTGGTTTAAGGAAATTTTCTGTAGTTTTCTATAATCTGAAAAAAAGTTGTTTTTAGATATTCCTAGACAGTTTTAAAAAGTATGAAAGTTTAAATAAGTATGGGTAAAATAGAGCTGGAGTATAGAAACAAAGTGAGTTTCCAGACTTTAGATCTTATTTGTTTACCTAAAAGATAGAAAATTAAATTTCTTTCACGTTCATTTATATTTAGGTGATGACCTCCGTTTTAGGTTTGGCACATCAGGACTTGGGTCTTTGTCCAACACATTCATCATTCTGATGATTTGAGCAGCTGACAGATAAAAAAAAAAATAAACAATGAAAAAGAGCCGCACCACTGTGATTAAAACCAGGCCAAGTGTTTTTAAATAGTTTTGTACTGAAATAGCTGGATTTTGGAATTTTGTGAAACAAAGGTATTAATAATCAAAAGCTGTGATTATAAAATGTTTATTTATTGTAGCATAATCCAGTTTTTAGTACTATAGATTTTATTTTGTACTCAGATGTTTGTTTTATTTAAAGAAAAAAATTGTTGAAACAAATTTTGGGTTTGGAAAGTATGGAATGATATTTGCAAGTAATTTCAGCATTTGCTAATAATTTAGCTGCACAAGTTATCGTCTCTGTGATCGAGACGCTGATATTTGTTAGTCCATAAGGGTAAAGACAAATAAAAACATACTAAGTCTAGTCAGACTTAGTCAATGAAAGTTATATTCACAAAAAAAAAAAAACATAACCAAAACATTAAAATTAAAGCTGTAAAAAAAATACTACATATTACTCCCAAAGATGGGTTCAAAAAGTGACTTGGTCTGGGTCAGGCTGACTGGTTGCAGAAAGGAGGAGGTTGTCACTCTGGTCTTTTTTTTTCCACCTCATGCGATCAGTTCTGAAAGGACAGGTGAGGATTAATACGGCTCTTTGGTCAAAAAATTAACATTCAGGGCAATTAACAATATAAGTGCTTTGGTACTTGATACTAGTTTGTTTATATGAACGCAATGGAAGTAGGAAGGTATAATATGATGGTCTGAATTTACAAATTGACTCATTGCTGATCACTGATATTTAGCAACTAATTCCTAATTTATTGTTCTGTCTAATTAAAGTTAAATGTTTCTTAAAATCACTTTAGGTGGGCTTCAATTTTTGTAAAATAGAAATTAGAGCAGAAAAATGCAAACAGATCTTTACTGCCTGTAAACAGAAGAATGCAAACATATATCAATATTCAAATGCTAAATAATCATAAAATGTACCTAATACCATTATGCCTGAAAACTTATGGGCATACGTTCTTGGGCGTATCATTCCACCCTTTCCAGTGACTGGTATCCTTTGCCAACTGACCCACCCACGCTGTAATATGAGAGCAACACTCTTATCTTTGGGTCCCAGTATTTATGAATGGTTACTTGTACAAAATAACTTTTCAGATCTGCGCTTCGGATGGCAAAAACAAGGCGGGTCGGCACATGCAAAGCAAAATTCATCAAGACGCGTTCTTTGGAAGTCTGTTTATTGGCTGTTAACCTGTACAAACTTTTCTTTGTTTGTACAGACTAGACAAACTAGATAGGCCTGGCTCCGGAGGTGCAAATATCCTAAGGGTGCATTGCATTCATCTAAACACAGCTGGAAAAGATGCAGCTGGCTCCCTAGTCTAGAACATTTTTTGTGAATTGCTATGTTAAAAAATGATGGCAATAATTTTCTTATATGTAATTTTAACTTTAATTTTCCACAATGGTGTTTTGCCCTGGAACCTTGAAAAATGAACTTACTGCTTGTGACTAAAACCTTGCATCCTTTTTCTGGTTTACACATGAACAACCTAAAGTCGAAAGACATACTTTAAAAAAGCCTAAACTCAAACTTCTAAATAAGGAACTTTAAACAGCGTTTTTGTTTTATTGTTTTTGTGTGTGTGTGTGTGTGTGTGTGTGTGTGTGTAGGGGGGTAGGGGATGATGTCGTTGTTGTCATCATCTAATTTGCATATTTGACATACATTTGGGACCCAGGCTGCAGGCTGCATTGACTTTACAGCAATCTGTCATACCGAGCATGCATGTAGCGAAGGTGGAGAGGAAAACCCTCATTTAACCGGAAGAAACCTCCAGCAGAACCAGGCTTAGTGTGAACAGCATTCAGCCACGACAGACTGGGGATTTGAGATCACTTTGATGATCTTCTATGTTAAAGGCAGTTCTTGCTCCTTCAGTGGCTTCATCTAGGAGAAAAACACAGCTAAGTGGATAAATTCTGGATCTGTTTTCATGTCTATGGGATGAAAACGAGCACATGCAGATGGTTGCAGTAAAGGCTCAGCCAGTAGCTATAGGTAGGAGAGAAACCAGACTCAACACTGAAACAAGTGAACAGTTTCCCAGCTTTTCCCCCATTCTTCCAATTAAACATCAATATTTTTTGCTATCAGTGCTTGGATTTGTGTTCCTCTCTGATAAAAGAAGCCTTTTCATCTCAGTTTTCTTCAGGCTGACCCCGAAACAGTTTGTGACTCAGTATCTTATGATTTGTCTTATGCTGATCTGCTGAGTGCCAGTCTTGTTCTGCTGCTTTAGAAAAACCATATTGGTGTTTTTTTTTTTTCTACATAAACATAAAGACCTTTTTGTTAGACATCTAAGAGCGCTGGTGACAAACAAGCACTTGCATGTAAGAAACAAGAGATAAAAAAAAATGTCAGTCTTTTATTCTGCTGCCTTAATTTTTTATTTTGTTTTAGATTGTTGCATATGTTGAGATATCTAAAAACATGTCTTGCTCGGTGCTAAAATGTAAAGGAATGAAGCGTGTTTTGTGGAACATTATTACTTGAATGCATTTTACTTTTTATATTGAATTAATGTCTAAATGCACATGGAAGGGCAAAGTAAGTTTTTGCTGTGGAGTGGCTTTATCGTTTAATTTTTCTCTATACGTTCTTGTCAACCATATTGGGCTGAATGTGAAGATTCTCAGTCATCCAGGTCAGGTCATTCCAAAAACAAGTAAAAAACAAAGCAACTGGACTTATTTTCCGTAGTTTGAAGACGTTTCGCTTCCTCTCCAGGAAGCTTTCTCAATTCAAAAAGTCTGGAGTAATGTGGAGTGCCAAACTTTATACTACTGCCCAACAAAGGCCTCGTAATGGCTTAGACAACATGCAAATTCAACAGAAAAAGGTCCACCCCCTTAGTAATGGGCAGTCGTTAAAGTCATTAAGCCAGCAGATAATACAGCTATAGACCAGTTCATTGTTATTGTTTTGATGCGGGTTTTTCGCGCATGCGCGCCGGACTGGTTGGCAAAAAGCGATACAATGGCGGACGCAAACAGAGAAACTGACGAGTTCTCCGCGTATTTTTCTTCTTTAGATAACGTATCACAAGATCGTTTTAAGACTAAGTTGATGGTTGATGGTATCAGATTGCCAGATCCACACAGCAAAAGCCTGAAGGGACAGCGCGAGTCTGTCAAATGCTGGCCAAAGGTTCCGTAACCCGACATATACAGCTGCCTTATAAACACGCAGGCCAGTACAGACGAGAGAGCACGAAAGCCATGAAACCACTGGACGGCTACAATTATCTTATATCGGGACATAGACACCAGCAACCCCCGCGATCCCATGAGGGATTAAGCGGGTCAGAAAATGGATGGATGGATGTTGTTCACACGTTTGTGCAATCACAAAGCGGCGGCATACAGACCGCGTCTCAGCAGAGAGGAAGACCCGCCCGGTAGGTTAAAAAAAAAACATTGTTTACTACGGACTATTTTGGTGTTTTTGTCTTGTTAAAATTGGTGGGGGTGTCGGCGACATTGCAGCGTAAACACAGAAGTACTAGCGCCCGTGAACGGGCGGAGGGGAGGGGAGGTGGCGATCGCTACACGGGCCGGAATAGTCAGCGGCTGCTGCTACCGCTTCTCCGGCCCGTGTAGCGATCACCACCTCCCCTCCGCCGCTATTTAAATAGAACAATGACTAGAGCAGAATTAAGTTGTATTTACCGGAGATGAAGTGTAGACTGCAAATTCTGTCGCAGTATGATGGCTCCCACAGTCCATTGGGAGTGTCTGACTGCGCTCTTTTCATTGAAAATATCCATTTCTTTATTCGTCCTTCCTCCTTCGGTAAACGACAGAAACGTACATCCGACGATTTGGAATGCCTCTGTGTGCAACCGGGAGCACAACAAGTCGTAGGCATTGTTTAGATTCCAAAAATAAACTAACTAAAAATACGCTCTAAATCACCCGTTTTGTCACAGTAGTAGACGAGAACAGTACTGTTTTTGCCAACCACCGAGATCCGGATGTAGCGCTGACGTCACGCGTGAACTGGTCTATAGGATTCATTCCGGCCAATCATCACCTCAATCCTCACCCTCATTCGGGTGATCAAAACATTGTTCCTGCAAGCCAGGCCAATAACAACCCTAACGACTCCTCGTTACAGAGGAGTGGACCAGTTTCGGTTCAAGCTGCTAATGATAGCATAACCTTAACGCTTTTAAGATTTTTTTTAGCACTTTATGAAACGTAGCTTCAGTGTATATATATTGTCTCTATGTTGTGATGCTCAAGTCTGCCTTAACTAGAGTTCAAATTATGTTATCAGTTACAGATGCGTAGAAAAGCAATGGTAAAGAATTATTGCTTTGAGGCTGTATATTTTCATACACCACAGAAATAAGAGGCAGATACACAGTAATGACTGGAATATTATTATTTATGTGTAGGTTCAAGGTGTTTTTTATGCAAAGCATACAATGTTAACACAGATATTAGGTTTCTCACCATTGTGTGTCTTAATTGACTTTATCCAGTGACATTGGGCTTCATAAAAACACCTGTTCAACTAATGAGGCATAAAATATTAATTTAATTCCACCACTACAAAAAGATGAATGGTATAGATGAGATTTAAAAATTAAGATGAATGTCAGACATTAAAGAAAAAAACCTTTTTTATTGCTGTTTTAAATTTAAATATCCTTTCTTTGTTGTATGATATGATCAATGATAATACACCACTGTCCGTGTTGTCTGAATACACATTATTGCATGATATAAGGCAGATATCTGCTTTCATGTTTACAGTAAAATCCATTTTGTACAATTGACTCACATTCGTTTTAAAATGTCAAATATGTATTATCAAATGTCAAAAAATGGATGCAAAAATGACAGGTTTCTCATTTCCAATTTTTTCACATTATTTCCTGGAATAACCAAAGTAAGACCCAAAGACAACCACAATAATTAAAAGAAATAAAACAACACAACAAGCGATGGACATATGGTTTCTTAGGCAGTCATATGGGCTAGTTGAGGAATCAACCATCCCCATATCTATGTGGGTGTCTTGTTTAGGGTAGTTAACTTTCTGAGAGTGAGCCACTGACGTGTTTGTAAAGGATACAGTTTGGGAACCATGAGCAAGACGTTGAATTTCATTAATTGATAACTTCTTGAGTTGCCTCAAAAAGTTGGTGGTGATCCTGTATGTGTGGTCTGGATCATAGCTTGACCCCTGGTTTTCAGATGTGTCATAATGCTGAGTGATGTAGACTTGGTCTATTATCTCTCCAGCTTCAGCCCCCCCTTCATACACTCCAATTAGGATTCGAGCGCTGTTCCAGAAAGTATTCCTCCTTGGGGAATCTACTACATATGATGGAATTGTTGCTGATGTGGGTTGATGAATATTGCCAATCGTGTAGTACTGGTACCAAGGGAGAGATTCAAGCAATCCCTCCCGATTCCTGTAGCGATGGGAGCCATAAGCACCAGAGCTTGGATCAAAGGTCAGTCGGATGACATTGTCACGATCAATTTCAACTGCACAAGCAAACCAGTGGAGCAGCTCTAAAATGTTTGTCTGCTCAGACTGGAGGCAGGTGATCAGGTCATTGATGGAGTTCAGACTTCTCCGTGCAGCGTGCAGCGAGGTCAGAGTAAGGAGCAGCGCTACATAGACGCTTCTCATCTTCCTCGACATCTTCAACCCCTGAAACAACATTTTTAAATGCTTTAGTGCTCATTCCTGCTGCCCATTGTTGTCCAAAGGTTTTAGTACTGAAATGTAGATTTTGAAATGTTTTCATTTTTTTAATATACCAAAGAACAATTAAAAGCACTTGAAGCTTTTTTTTTAGCAAATGTGTAAATTTCATAACAACACAGTATTTACAATGGGGTGTTTTTCTGTTTCCATAACTTTTATAATTTTCTGTCGCAATCTCGACAATCCAAAGAGCCACATTTGCCCACATTTACATGATCTTTTGACAAAGGATGACTTAAGATTTTTGAGAAATACCTAATGTAGACAATGTGTTGTCATAAAGAACCACCAATTTATTTTTAGGTTTTAAAATAAAATAAATAAAATGTTTAAAAAAGAGGATGTGTATATATATTTTTTTTCTATGCAATTTTAGTTGTTGAATATGATGTCTTAAAAAATACATTGGGTTAAAAAACCCAATGACAAGAAACATAGATCTTAAAAAAATATTACTGGTACTTTTAACGTCATTGTCTTGTAGAAATTGAATGCATTAATTCGATGAAAAAACCTCTAAAACCCGCTTTTGTTATATTCATATTTAAAATCAGCAGTTTATAATTTTTTGCCAAAGTTATTAAGACCCATTGTGGAAGGTCTAAAGAGCCACTTGTGGCTCTAGAGCCGCATGTTGAAGACCACTTCATTAATGTTTGGAGGTTATCACATTTTTTAAAATCTCTATTTAATAATTGGCTGTTTGAGGGAAGGTTTAACAAGAAAAGAAAATGTACCATAACCTAGTCCATATTAAGTGCAACAGGGAGTCAATTTGATTTGTTACCAAGAATGTAGTTTAGTTCTTTTACATCTTTGCTTTGAAACCCATAGCATACTCATAGGTAGATGTTTATAAAATAAATCTATCCCTAAATAGACCAAATTATATCTAATACTATATTTAAATCTTTTTATTAGAACAAAATAGAGCTTACCGATGGCTTTAGGTGGCTGCTTCCTGCTCTCTCTCTGTGTTTTTGTGGGAGAGACGAGAGAGAAAGGAGTTTCATTTTCCTGGTAAATGAAACTGAAGGAATGGAAACTCGTCAAGTTTAAGTGACTTAAATATTTATTGGTTTTTGTTATTTTCATGGCCATAAAACTCAACATTGTACAATGTTTTGTAAAAGTATTCATTGTAGCTAAATTTATTCATATTTAGTCCAACCACAAACCTCAATGATTTTATGTCCTAGACCAGGCGTCTAGGACTGCAAGTGGCTCTTTGGACCTTCCACAATGGCTCTTAATAACTTTGGCTAAAAATGATGAAGAACCAACACATTTTTATATATACAGCTATAATAACAAATGCATAGGTTTAAGCTGATCGTGGTTGTGTGTGTGTGTGTGTGTGTGTGTGTGTGTGGGGGGGGGGGGTCATGGAGTGACTGCACTGCATTTTCACAGCAGAATGACACTTAAAGCACCAGTAATATAATTTTTTTTCCCCTTGTATTATTATGTTGGAAACTGTTTTCACAGTTTTTCACATAATTATCCTCAAATGTTTACATCCCACAGATAAAAATGTATCCATCCTTCAAAAATATACTAAAACATCACCCAGGATTGCTTTACATTTTGCTCCATTTATCTTTATCAAATCTAACCAGCTCACCTGTCCCTGGTGGAATAAAAAGAATCCCCACATCATGATGCTGCCACCACCATGCTTCACAGTGGGAATGTTTTGTTCAGGTTAATGAGCAGCAGTTTTCAACCACAATTGTTGGTCAAAAAGTTCATTTTTGGTCTCGGATGATGTATTGAACAGTGCAGGCAGGAACGTTAAAAGGTTAGGATGTTGTTGTTTTTTAACCCTTTTTCTCCTTGCTCCTTTCAAGCCATATTTAGGCACTACTTTGTGATAACCTGTTGCATAAAATCCCGTAGAGTATGTTGAAGTCTGTTGTTGTATGACAAAGACCAACTGCTAACAAGTTCAGCTGGAAGGATTACTTTTCCAAGGCTCTGTTGGTAAAGCAGATCATTGCAAATATGTTTTCTGCTCTTAGTCAAATATATTTTTGCCACAGGTTGTTTGCATTATTGCACAAAGCATGAACACTTAAAAAGGATGACACAGCTGGTTTGTTTCACTTTATTGTATCCAGTTTACATTGGGAAGGGGGAAGCACCAGAGTCACTATTTAAAAATAGTAAAAAAAAAAAAAAAAAAAAAACATTACATAACCCTGTACAATAAAAGCTTGTCAAATTAGCTTTTCTATTAACAATTACAATGCCCGGCACACCCAAATTGACCCAGCATTAGATCTAAATGTTAGATTTCATATCGCTGTTTGATGAGGTTGAGGAGTAGAGTACAATAGTTTTACAATCAAAAGTACATTTATTAAACATATTGCTTTTCATATTTTTACGTTTTGACTTTTTTTTATCATTGCCATTTAAAAGCACCATATTGACGGCTTGCACAGTGTCTGGGAACATGGCTGCTCATATTTTACTATTTAACTTGGAAGATCAAGATAAAAATTAAATATAGTATCAGGGCAATACCCAATATGCAAAGGACAACACCTTCATCAGCTGATGTTGTATTGTACTGAGGTCTGTAGTTCTGATTAGAGTAGTAAGATCCTTGTGAATGAGTAGAAGTATATTCAAAGTTGCTTATCTGGGCAGCTGGTCTTATATTAGACTCAGGTACATAGTTGTTCTGATTAGAGTTGGAGGAGACTTGTAGGAAAGCAGAAGTGTTTTCAGCGGTGACTCCTTGTTGGATCTGTGAGATGGAGAGTGCTCTGAACTGTCGTAACAGGTTGGTAGGGATCTCGTATGTGTGTTGAGAGTCGTATTCGGTGCCATCAAGTACAGACGTGCCAACATGCTGTGTGATGTAGACTTGTTGTATAGTCCACCTCCCGTTGCTTCCCCTGGCTCTAAATATGATCCGAGCTCTGCCCCATCCAATGGTTCCCCTCCTGGCATTACGTACATAAGCAGGGAGCTGTCCTAATGTGTCTCTGTGAAGGTTTCCAACTGTGTAGTATTTGTACCCCCAAGGACATTGGTCCAACAGCCCGTCGAAATTGCCATAGTGATGGGAACCATAATCCAACTCTGGCTCAAAGGTCAGCTGGATGTCATTGTAATTGTCAATGTCAAGCACATTGGCGAACCAGTGAAGCAGCTCTAAAATGTTGGATTGAGGAACAGAGGTTTTTAGCTCACTGATGGAGTTGAGTTTCCGTATCCATGTCCGTGTCGCGTACGCTGAGGTCAGGCTTAGGAGCAGGAGTACACAGAAACCTGGTAATTTTCTAGACATCTTCAGTTCCTGTGAAGACATTTCAGAGGTGGTGGTGTTCATCCATGCTGCAAGTTATTTCTTTCCTCATTCATGGTTATTAGGAGGCATCCAGTAAATAACCCAAAGGAGTGTAATATTTAATCTTCAGTTTGACGTGTGTGTGTGTGTGTGTGTGTGTGTGTGTGTGTGTGTGTGTGTGTGTGTGTGTGTGTGTGTGTGTGTGTGTGTATATGTATGTATGTTATTTGTACATAATTTTTCTGAATTGCATATTGTAGGATTTACCCAAATTTGGGTAAAAACAAACATCTGTGAAAAAGAATAACTGTAAAGAATTAAATTGATTCAATAATGTCCACAACTTTTTCTGGTTTTTTTTGTATTCAAATTAGTTAGGTACTGATAAGGTGCTTTGATTTATATGTAAACTTGTTCTGTCTTGACTGACAGACCTAATGAATGACGCCTCCAAAGTAAATCTCAACTTTATTACCGTATAGATCTTGCTTTAGCAAATATAAAAAAACCTTACCCACAAACCTTTATATACACATGGAAGTGTGCTTATATTGCTAGCAGAGATTTTACCAAAGTGAGATGAAAAATAAAATGATTGATTCTGAAATTTTACAGAAAAACAATTGCATTGCATTATGTACGTTTTCATGTTTAAAATATTTATATTTATGGGTTTGTTGTAGCGAGCTCTAAATCTGTGTCTTTGAGTTTGTAATCAATTAAAATATCTTACCTGCATTATTCAGGTCCTGCCCGGTCGCTCACCTGTGTGTGTGTGTGTCTGCGTGTGAGCGAGAGAGGGATTGGTATAAGGCTCTGTTGCTGTCTCCGCGGAAGCAAAACTACAGGGAATGAAGCCCGGTTGGTTACAGTAGGTTAGGCCAATTATCTAGACGAAAAAATTATCTTCCTTATTCAGCTGGAAGAAGTTGCTAATCTGTTGCTCGAGGCTGTTGAAATTCAAAAGCTGAGCAACTTTATGCGTGGTAAATTTACTAGCTGGTGTATCATACTGCAAAGGAAATGTAATAGCTATAAAAGATTGCTTTCATGTTCTGTCATTTCAAGGTATGTTGTATGTTTAGTTTCAGCCTAAACCTTTTTTCTGTTCAAGAATTTTAAACATCTATCAGCTAAAGGCACGTGAGCATTTTACAGGTAGTGTGCAAGTTCACTCTCCACAAGTACTAGTTGAAAATAAATGGTTCATAGAATGAACATAAACTCAAACTCCCAGCATGAGCTGATTTCATAACATTTGTCGTTTCTTTTTCCCCCATATGCTTAAAAATTATCTCTTAAATGTTGGACATCATCATCCATCAGTGGTTTTAATTATTTTGAGTCATGTAGCATTTCTTAGTTTTGCTTTCAGGTTGCAAAACTCACCATACCTGTGGACCTTGCTCACTTATAGGTTGTTTTGAGAAATTGTTAAACAAAGCTGACATTATGCACTCATGCACCTGTGTAGAGTCTTCACTCCCTTTGTGCGAGCAGATAATCTTCTCTTCGACCTTGTGCTATCAGGGAATGGCTGGTCTCAGAAGCAGGTTCCTGTGAAACGAGGTGCTCTCGTCATGATAAGAATGTTCTGGAGACAGAAAGCTAGGCCTGGGTACCAAATTCGGTACTTGTAGAGACACCGACCGAATCCGGTCGGTACTAATGAGGACTGATTCACGTGAAATCAAGCGGTACCATGTTTTGGTATTGTTGATGTTTGGAACAAGATACATATTCTGCTGTTTTAGTGACCTGAGAGGAAATGCATTTATGACACTGTATGTATTTAATTAGTTGGTTATCCAATAAGAAAACATCCACTGGACCGAATCCAAGCAGGTTTAACTCAATGTGCCTTTAAAGTGCTAAGTTTTTATTTTTAGAATATTACACTTTTTTTTTTTTTTCCTTTCTCGCAGTTTGCGCTTCATCTTTACCAAGTTAGCAGTGTGTTTAGAAAACAAAACAAACTTATATATACAGGGTTTTTTTAAGATAGGTTTTTAGTATTTGACAGTTTTGCTGCATATTCTTTTTTCCAAACACAAATCAACCCCCATACCTTTGTTGGCTAAAACCTTCATTGTCAACAGTAAAAGCGTCAACATGATAACATTATAATCATAAAGACCTATCATGCCTCAAATTATAGCAGTTGATTATTGACAAAAACATTGTCCTCAAAGGGATTTATTCCACAGCCATAAAACATGTTTTAAATGAATACTTTGTCCACTTGAGGATTTTCCCTTTGGAGACAAACTGCATCCATTTATTAAAATAACTCAAAATCTAGCTTGGTTGATTGCATCCAGCTTCCTAAACTAAATGGAGCAAGAAAGCACCTACTTCACTCAAACGATATGCTATTGCACTTTACCAATCATAGTCTATTGATAAATTTTTTTCAGATCTAAATTTGCATTTCTACAAATGTATTTAGAAGTGGTCTGGGTGTACGCTCTCCCTTCTCTCAATCCCTAAAAAAATGATGATGGCAAAGAAGTATAAACCATCAGCCACACTCGCTGCATGTCTAAGTGTTTTGTTTACTAAGGAAAGTTGTGATATTTTATTAGTTGGAGCAAGGAAGTCCTAGGCAGTGAAAATTAGCTTAATTTCCCGAGTGTCCCATTTGAAATCTATTTGCAACTCTTTGGACATTTTTATAGTGACGTCTCTTGGGTTCACCTAAAAGTTGGTATAGTGACCTTCTGTGTGTGTGTTTTGGAATGCAACTTGACCCGTAGCCTTTAGAAGTTGTAATTTCTGTTTCCTTCTCTGCCTTTTTTTTTTTTTAGTAGTCCCACTTGACAAATACTTACATTTATAAAGTTTTTTCATTTCTCTTCTGTTTTTAGTCTGAGCCTTGCGACGAAATCTTTCTGAAATGTGCATTGTGAATGTCTATAAAGTCTATGTCACTGTGGGCAGCAACTACATAAGATGGTAGAGGTTTTGATGTCTCTTGGTTAATGTCACCAGCTGTGTGCTATCGGTACCAATACTAGAGTGCTCAGATATTGACCAATAGCTGTGTTTCTCCAGCTGTTTATCAACTCACTACGTTCATTTTCCAAATATTGATTATGTCCAGACATTTCAAAACATCTGGGCAATGAATTGGAAAAAAAACTTAGCTGGAAGGAAAGAAAGCAACCCGACCTGAAAATCAAACTCTGTTTTCAAACTGTAGGGAAGGTTGAGTTTCACACACAGATAGTTTTACAAACCTTGTCTGTGAACATGTTTTTTATTGTTTTAATGTCTGTAGTGAAAAGATATGATGCTATTGGCATATATAGCTCGTAATATCAGGCTATCACTATAGCATGTCATAATCCTACCAGTTTTGGCCTAGTTAATGAGTAAAAGCAGGAAAAGCTGTTGGGTTGCAACTATAACGTGGTCAGATTTAGTTCAAGCTCATCCCCAGATTCAAGCTCAGACTTCACAGGTAAATGGAAATGCAGAAAAAGAAATCACTAGCATTCACTCTTTGTCATAATAGTTTCATTTAGTTATATTCTCCACTTCATTTTTTAATGGTAGTATGTGTTAAGAGCAAAGATCTATGTCCTTCAACTAAGAACTTATCAAATGTGTTGTTCAATATCTCCAAATCATTCAAAAAATAACATAATTGTCAGAACAAATAAAATATTTTTGACCTGTTTCACTTTGCAAGTTTGATCTTGTTTAGTAACTGTGGAAGGAGTTCTAAACAATAACTGACTTCCTTAAGTTATTGAATAAGGAAACGGTGGAGTGATGAAGTTCCTGCACTTTTATTGAGAAACAGAGCAGAGATCACATAAATGGAAAGTAATCACACCCCACGGTCCCGCTGCAGTCTGCGTCTGCCTGTCTCTGCCCTCCTCGCTTTCGGCTCTCCCTAATACTCGATAGTGGCCTTGGCATGAGACAAAACAAAGACGGTCTATGATATGCAATCATCATCCCACACAGTAGCTATGCAGCATTTGGCCTAGCAATCAGCAGGTCCGTGCTCACATGTCCGAGTGGTGTGAGGCCATAGTGACTTCAGAATAATATTCCCATAACAGTCACATTGTCTCCATGTTATACATGAATCTGCTGTGAAGGTAAAGCTGTAAAAGGCTGAAAGCTTGTGCCTGGTGAAACAATGCAAATAAGGAAGGCAGGAGGAGGAGTAGGCAAATGTTCCCCTGACGGATATGAATTCACATATAGTTGGTATGCAGTGGCCCCAACATGCACCTCTTTTCAATTTCCTATGTTTTATAAACATTGCTTTGCTCTGTATTTCTAGTTTATATATTTTATATGTTATGCTTGTATCCATACTTTGTCAGTGATTTTATAGGATGATTCAACAAGAAGCAGTTTGAAACAAATCAGTATTTTTTTATTGTAATTATTTTAATATTGACCAGTCTAATATTAGTTTAAATTTGACATAATCGAGCTCCCCCAACAGTCAGACAGTTGATGTTTGACTATTGGGGCCTATTATCTATATTACCACTTTCTAATATCTACATTGTAAATAGTTTATACCAAAATTTCCACTGAGCACCTCGAAAGCTTTGTAAAGTTTCAAAAGGGGGGCCACTGTACCAGGAATATAAGAAGCTTGTAGCATTTTTGTTTAAATCAGTTGTAGCAGTTCACTGATACACCTTTTGTAGGCTGTAGGCATCACTCCTATACTGTATAAGGACAGAAACTGGTTTAACTTGTTACTACTTGAATCAGGAATCTAAAAGCCAGTTTGGGGAAACTTTGCTCTGACAATGAACAAACAAAGTAGCACATATGGGCTTGGTCTTTCCAGTCAAAAGAAAAAAAAAAGGCTAGGAATGTTACGTTTTTACTATAGGTGACTATATATTAAATAATCTTAATACTCATTTTAATCATTGTCACTAACTAAAAGCCTAAGATTAATGGCTGCAAATTATGTGTAACACTAAAATACTCTGGCAAGTTGTGTAATTATAGCTGTGTTTATTGTGTTTGCGAATATGTGGTATTACACTTTGAATTATTTGCACTCAGTTCAAACCAGAACGAGGCCAATCACATTTCATCTTTAAATATCAGCCTTAAGGTAAAACCAATGCATTTCAATCTATGACTGACGATCTTAGCCGTCTTATGTCTCAGTCTGTGGTTTAGTTGCTTCAGAGAGAGCAGTCATTTGTTTTTCTTAAGTTACCGTTTCATTGAAAACAAAAACCAACCACACCGGTGATTTTCCACAACTATGTTTACAGTAGTGAACCCAGCCTTATGCTGGAGGCAGTTCTTATATATTTTTCTGTGAAAAAAAACAGCCGGAGGGCTATCTAGGAGCGGCACCATTACGTCACTTTAAACGTTTGAGCAGCTGTCCGTTGTCTTTTGAGTTTTAGTAGAGGATTTGTCTTAATATCTCCTCCTTCTAGGGTTGTTGGGTATACCAATACTAATGTGGTACTAGGGTACTGCATTTGGATGGGACTGATACTTGCAGCGCTGCCGACAGCGGCCGCAACTGCGCTGCGGCATCGCTGAGAGGATGAGGAGCAAGTCGGGGAGAGACACTGTTGGACACTGTTTGTCGCTAGATTTTGTGAGTTTTCAGACCCCTCTAGTGACTTTTTGCTTTCAGAAAAACGACTGGTGACAAATCTAGTCACTTTTCTCTGTGATGTTGGAGACTTAAGGGAGAAAATGTAAAAGCATTGATCGGTCTGCAGTTCACTGTTTTTAGCGAGCAGTGAGTGCTGCTGCCAGCCCTGCCCCTCCCACCTTCCAAACTGTGTCTGCAGTTTGAGCTGATCACGTCAACTTAGATATTGATAACATCAAAGCTTTCTTCTCGTTATGGAAGCTTTTTTCTGGTAATATCACGACTTTACGCTCATATCATCACCGCTTTATTGTGGAAATATTATGACTTTGATCTCCTCATTGAAAATTGTCTAATTATGGCCCGTTTCATGCATGTTTCACTCAGTAATGATATTTTTTGTGTTCTCTTTTTATTTGGAAAAAGTATCAAAGTATCAAAATAGATGCTTGTACCGATACCAAAATATTGGTATCATGACAACACTACCTCCTTTATTTATAATGCTGCTACAGACATTGATACTAAACAGACCTTACAGCTTTATCAGCTACGAAAGAGATATAAACACTATTTATAGCAATATTTAATACCACTCCCTGGTGACCTCTAAATATTGATATTGTTTTTCTGAACATGTTTCCTAAATGATGTGAGTGCAGCTTTATGCAACACATGACCCACTTTAAGGGGGTGAAGGGAAATATCCAGACAAACTGCCAGATGAGAGAGGATAAGCTTCTGCTATTCCAGTGCCGTTCCAACTTTTTACAAACCCACACAACCAGGATGTCACCATTTCCAAATGTCACACTTTCTAAAAAGCTAAGTTTACCCCCCCAAAAAAAGAAGACTTGATGTGTGGGTTTACTTTATTTTTACTATGACCTTTGAAAAAAGGTTTCTTACAATGCAATTTGTTTTACAATGGGGCGATAGGGTGGAGTTATTCATTATACTGTAAAACATTTGTGACCTAGTTTATCTTAAGTATGTATCAGCTGTGCAAACACAGCAAGGTGATGCTTTAAAGGAAGGCAGGCTCCAGTAAAGAATAGCTGTTGGACATTCAGTTGTTTTGAATAAAAAAAGCATAGCACCAAATGAGGTTAAATGCATAAAATGTGCAACTGCTTTTAAAGGAATGTAAAAAGCCAAATAATTTTAGTAAATCCATTTAACCATATTGTAGTCTATATTATTAAGGTACTTTCTCATACCTAATTATACTTCACTATAGTAAACTGCAGAATTTTTTTGTCTGTGGCAAAAAAACCTGTAAAAACCGTTGTATGAAAGTTGTAACCTAAAGAATGGCTGAAGTCTTAATATTTACTTTCCGAAGTTGTGCAATAATCCATTTGAAATCCGGTAAAATGGGACGTTGTAGTTTCTATTCCGCATTCTCAGTGACACCAGCAACTGGTTTTCTAGTTCTCACTCTCACCATGCGGCTACTGTGGCGTTGGATATAACATGCTAACAGGAACACTGACGTTGTCAAATAATACTAAAAAAGCAAGGTACCATACTATACTTTTAACTGTTGGCTGTACTCTGTATAAGTGTTTAATATTTTCAAATTTCATGATCCCGTATCTATAAAACCACCTTGTGATTGGATCAGGCTAATATTTAGATGCCCACAAGCCAAGTGCTTTATAAAGTAAAGTATGTAAGGTAAATGTAAAAATCTATAAAGAATCCTGTTTGTATTTTTACTTTGTTCACATTTTCCTGACTTTAAAATATTCTATGTATTGAATGATTTTCATGTAATGGTGCTTCTGAAGTAAACTTTTTAAAGCAATGTCTTCCCCTTTGAAATGTATTAGCTGTATACAATTAAGATTTAAAAATATTTCACATAAAAAGGGAACAGATTGGTGCCTATACACCCTTTATATTTTTATGAACCCAAATCAAGATAAATACTTGTTTTATGCAAATTATAAAGGATTTCAATATGTATCACTGTACAGTTTAAAATTAACAGTTCAATTGCTATGATAGTCATTGTATTAATATAAATGCAAAAAAAAAAAACACATTAAAAATACACAATTAAAAAACTATGGCATTTATTTTCAGAATTTGCCATAAACTAAACAAACAGTTCACTTAAACATTATTGACATTATTTGACATTGTGGATTCAAAGCAAAGGAGTACAAAAACGACTTTATTAAAGAGCATTATAGGCGTACGATACTATTTACGATAGTATTTAGGAGTGCAGATACGGCTTAGGACAAGCAAAAAATAATTCATATCTGATTCATAGGTTGCAATCTCTTCTCCAGCTTGTAAAAAAAAAAAAAAAAAAAAAAAAGTCAAATGATGGCCCCAGTTATCTACCTTATTTAAATTTCAAAGCTACCTCTATCATTGACTTAGTCCTTATTTTGTTTGTCGATAAAACTACTTATCTTCATTAATCATCACAGTTGCATGTTGTCCAAGTTGTTTTCCAGGTCCATTCTCTGTTTGCTGTCTTTTTTTCAGTTTTTTTTCTTCCAAGTAAGACATAACACAGCTGTAGTGATTATTCTGTGCAAATTTAAAGGGTAATTGTTTTTTGGACATTTAGCAATTGAACAATTAATTAACCTGAATGTGTCATTAAACTCCATAGATGCTGCTTATCAGCATTAGAAGAAGCATGTTAATAAAACGGTATAACTGGTTTTATGAGAGTTTTTTTTTTGTACTGACCTTTTGAGTGCTGCCCATTACAGAAATACACATTGTTATCCTTGTTACACCGACATTGAAAAATTTTATGAAGTACGCCTTGGTAGATTCTCCAAATACAGTGTCAGTACTTGGTAAAATTTTAGTAATCCTCCAACCATGCTTTAGAGAAGTCTATCAAAACTGAACAGTGCAAAACATGATGAAATAGTGGAGAGTTTGGGTGAAGCATGTTTTAGAAATGCTTAGCAGATTTTGAAGCGGTGCAGATTGTATTATACAGGAAAGCTAGTAATCACATTTACAGCACAGTTATATAAAATATGTATAGTTTCATTTTGTTAGACATTTCTTTGGCAGTCAAATTTTAGAAAAGCTAAACTTATGCACACTTTTGTTTTTACAAATGAGGGAATTCTGGTGTTTTTTCCATTGGCAAACACGCCACATTTATGGTTTGGCGTAGTGTCTGGAAATATTCTAATATTTTCTATTATTCATATCAGCTAAGATACTAAGAGCAGCCATAACAAAGATACAAAGAATGGCAAAGAGGATTTTCTTCAGGAAATCATGGTCATTGTTTGTTCTTGGGTTATGTCGAGATTGTTGGGTGAACTGAATGTCGGATCCGTGTAGATGAGTAGATGGGTTTTCTCTCTGGGACCTACTGACTAGTTGCTGGAGTTCATCAATGCCTCTCCGTCTGACTGCCTGTAAAAGGCTGGGCGTGATTCTGTATGTGTGGTCTGGGTCGTAGTCATCAGATCCGTCATAGTGCTGAGTGATGTACACTTGGTCTATTGTCTGTCCAGCTCGAGCTGCTGCGTTGCCTTTGTTGACTCTAATTATGATCCGAGCTTTGTTGTGGTTAATATTCCTCCTCCGCGGATTTCTTACGTAGTCCGGGAGTGATTCTGAATCGTCTTCATAAAGATTCCCAATTGTGTAGTATTGGTACCCCCGAGGAAGTGGATCCAGCAGATTTCCAAAATTCCCATAATGATGTGAGCCGTAAGCACAGGTCGGGTCAAAGGTAAGACAGATGCGGTCATCAATGTTAACTTCGTTGGCAAACCAGTGAAGCAGCTCTATAATGTTTGTGCGCTCAGAGAGGGGACAGTTGGTCAGATCAGTGATGGAGTTCAGGCTTCTACGTGCAGCGTACACTGAGGTCAGAATGAGGCTCACAGCCACACAGATAATGAGTTTTCTCGACATCTTCAATCCCTGTAAAGACATTTAAAGATTTCAGTACTTAGTTACTTAAATGATTCATGCACACCTAATGCGTTTATTTAGATCAAGACCTGCTCTCTGGTGGTCGCTAAGAAAACCTTAAAAACTTTATTCACATTTATATGCAAACACAGTAGAAAGAGGAATGTAATTTGAAATCTAGGGCTTTACACATTTTATAGCTCGTTGTTGTGGTCTCATCTTTGTTTAAAGTGTTTTGTTTTGTACACTTAGGGCAGATTAATACGTGAAAATCCTAGAGCTGACGGAGGTTATATGTTTTTTTTGACTATGATTGTATAAACAGTCAAACGGGGTTAACTTCCTGTTTATTTGATGAATAGATAAACGTTGCGTGTTTCACTGTACTGCCAAGGCAAGAGAGATTTAATCACAATTTTTTTTGGTTGGAAGATGTGCTACCACTTTGTTTGCTGGAGATCTTGCAAGAGCTATAAAAAAGTTAAAAAAAATGCTGACATAAAAACACTAAATATGGCTCAGAAGAGTCTCCAAATGGCCAAAAATTCATGGATTGAATGTTGTAGTGCTCACTTGATTGAAGTGATTTCTGAGCTTGCTCTTAAACCAGTAGAAATTTTAATTTCAGATTAAACCGCACAACCTTTTATAAACAGAAATGACAAAAAAATAGCTGAATTAAAATCTTAATTCTCAATTTTATTCTAAATTTATCTTTGCACACGAGTGTGTCTCCATTAAAAGAGGAGCTTTCAAAAAGGAAGACAAAGTAGTGTATAATTAGGTTGATATGAAACTTGTGATGAAAAAAAAAAACGCATGTGTTTACGTCTTTTTATTTATTTATTTATGTCTATTTGTATTTGTGCATTACTCGCTGCAGTGGAGAATAAATCCCTTTTCTTCATAATATCTAAAATTAGGAGAGCTTACCTGCATTAGTCGGCTTCTGTTATGTCTGTAGTTGGTTTACGTTTGTGAGAGCAGTGGTGTTTTCTTTTTTCTTTCAGATTGCCATTTCCTGAAAAATGAAACTTACAGCCTATTGGCCAATAGCTTTGTTTGAAAAAAAAAAAGGCTTCCTGTTTTCAGAAAAACATGATGGTACTTTGAGGTTACTAAAATTCAAAAGCTCAGCAATTCTAGGCTTGCTTTGTAGATAAGCTATCAAGTGTTATGAACAAAGGTCTATTTCAAATATATTTTATTGCATCTTCATGTTGATCTGTATTCTAAGATCACTGCATCTTAGTATAATTGCTGTAGCTGTTGGCCGGCCAGCCAAACATCCACTGACTGACTCCAAATAGTTAATTTAACGTTTTCTCAAAAATGTTAACCCTGTTTTATTTCTTTCCTTTTTACCTTTCCATGGATGTTTCCAAATGAGGCGTCTGTTTCAGTCCGTTTCAAAGAAATGTGAAGCCATTGGATTTCCAAACCATTTTTAATGATTTCAGTAAATAAACATTGCTTTGCTGCTGATCAGCTGATTTTTATTTTCATGAACACTAACTGAATTGTTATTGTATTTATTCAAGCAAACCATGTAAACAGTAACACAGTGACATTCTTAAACGGAGCACACAATCACCCGTTGTCGAGATTTAGCTTTAAATTATGGCATTCTGGTACTTCAACAGTATAAAGAAAACACCTTATTAACCTATTTAACATGTTTTTCTTTATTTATACTTACAAATACTTAAAACTGAATTCAACATTATGACTTGACCTAATTAACAGCTCCCTGTTACCATAATTAAAAAACACAACTTGGCTACTGAACTCAGCATGGATTAATAAACACAGACACAACAAAACTGTATTTTTTATTATACAAATGTACATTAAACATGAGATATTCAAAAGTTGGGTGAATTAATTTTTGGTTCAGAACCCAATCCAATGGATTTTTGCAATTTTGCATCTTAACTATACTTTTCTAGATTTGCCAATCTATAATCTCATTGGATAAAAGTACTTTGCCAATTCTTCCTTTCGCTATGGTGATAAATTCTCAAATGCCAAAATCTAATTTCACACTATATTCAGTTGAATATTGTGTGAAGACGTTATTGCACTCTATCCGAAATGATTTTGGTTTCAATCTTTTTTTTGGGTTCATTGACTCATAATATTAGACAGGTTATGACCACTGATCAAAGAGTAAATGCTCAAAGTGACCTTCAGCAGGTAGATGTTGCAGTCTTATAACCACTGAACCTTCAAATAAACAGAGATTCTATAAATCTAATTTAAATCACTGGTTGACAAAATAGGTACAAAACAGTAAAAATGAATTGATACTGAGGCTGTAGGAAATGTCCTGTGGTAGATGACCAGGTTTCATTCCTAGAAAAAGCCCGGTGTGAAATTACTAGAACTTCAAAGAAGCAAAACTTAGAAGTGTTGCTTCTTATTACTAAGAATATTTTTTCTACCAAGTTATCTATATACAACATTTTGTAGAAAATGTTTATTTTTCTTCAGATTAGCGGTAACCTGCTGGATTGGTTTTTCACAGTGCGAAACACCATATTTACAATTTGGCTTCAGTGTCTGGGGCTTTTTCGCTTTCCTTTGGCTATTTTCTCACAAAACCAAAGGAAATCCCTAAAGCAATGATGATGATGATGATAATAATAATGCCAACAAAAGAAACAAATATTGTACAACATATACCCCAATCGCAGTCATCTTGGCTTCTGTAACTATTTTGAAGAGGCATGTAACCATTTCTATTGGGGGAAGAATGTTGTTGGGAAGGAGCATACGATGCATTTCCAAAAGGATCGATCACAACGCTGCATTCAGATGGTTCCCTGTCAGAAGTGGTATCTATCCTGAGAGCTCTTAAAAGGTTCATACTCACTTCATATGTATGATCTGGGTCATAACTTGATCGCCAGTCATTAAAATGCTGAGTGATGTAGACTTGATCGATTATCCGGGGGTTTCCTTCTCTGATTCGAAAAATGATCCTGGCTTTGTTCCATCTATTACTCCCTCTCTGGGCATCATCTACATAAGATGGTAGAGGTTTTGATGTAGCTCGTTTAATGTTACCAACTGTGTAGTATCGGTACCCTGCAGGCGGTGGATCCAATATACTCTCGTCATTTCGATAACGATGTGATCCATAATCAGAGTTTGGATCAAAGTTGAGCCGAATGTTGTCGCTGTTATCCACCATTTGAACTGTATTGGCAAACCAGTGAAGCAGTTCATAAATGTTTGTAGTTTCATACAGATCGCATTTTTCCAGCTCGCTGTTGGAGTTCAGCCTTCTGCGTGCGCCGTACACTGAGCTCAGAATAACCAACACGGCTAAACACAAGATTGCAGTTTTTCTGAACATCTTCATGCCTGTAAAACATTTCAGAACATCAGTTTTCATCCACGCTGTGCTTTTTCTTTGTATACATTTAGTATATGTTTATACTTTGTCCACACACAGTTACTTGAATGCAGGATATTATCACAGCAAACTTAGTGTGTGATATATTACTAGCATCATGAAAACACATTTGCTTGTCAGTGAAGATAGTCAGCCTTTTGGAAAGAGTCTGATTGCATTAATGTCTACACCTTTCACAGATTACAGTGTCCAACATGCTCAAGGTCACAGAAAGTGCTGGTAACACACAAGAGAAAGAATTTAATCAGAAAAAATGTATTTATCACAGCTAATTTATGAAATTATTGAACTGTGGCACTTTTGGCATTTCTATAAATGCTGGGTGATCCTAATCATTTGTATGTTAGACACGCTGCTTGTGTGACACTTTTTGATCTGAGCTCCTTGTGCTATGGGCCGAACTTTCCTTTTATGCTTTATGGCAGTATCTCCATTTAATGCATCTGCTCACTTTAAACCACAAGCCCAATGTGGAGCTGCAGGAATGAGGATCTGCCTGGTTAGTCACATTGATCTAGAGCAGGTACCTTTAATTGAGAAATGAAAGTTTATCAGCCTCCAAAGCTTACTGCTGACATTGATTGGAGAGCAAACCGAAGGTAGGCGATACCTGCGGCTGGAGGCGTGTTGGGTGAAAGCTACGGACTGTTTCTTTACATCAAAAAGATGGAGCGCCTCTCTGACCCAGAGTGAAGGCACAACTTTAGTCTTCGCATTTTCATGTAAGATGCCTGCAGCTCAACAAGCTTTCTTTTTTTATTTTATTTTGCTTTACTGGATTGGCTTAAATTATTCAAATTTAGATGTTGTGTCACCGGCCAAATGATATGTTTGGGGTAAGGATACCAATACTGCTAGGACAAGTAGGAAGATGTTTGAATTTAAATAAATAAATTGATGGTCAAGAGTATTTGACACCACCACCATACGCCGGAGGACAACTGGTCCCGTTGTCCCCCTCTGTCGGCAGCCATCAACTAGCATTTTATGCATTAAGCAGTAGTTCATACTAACAACCTACAAACATGCTTCATAATCTGTAGGTACCTTTAAACAAAAAAGAAAACTGGTTTAACTTGTAATTTTACTTCCTAAATATAGGCGTCTAAAAGAAGATTTGGCCTCAGAGAGGGTTCTGGGCTTGGCCTTTCAAGACGCAGACTTACCATGAATTCTTTTTTTTTTTTTTTTTTTTAGAGGTTCTACTGTAATTAAGTTAAACTAAAAGCTTTAATACTCTTCACTGCTAATTTCTGTCAAACCAACCTGTAGTTCTGATTTAAACATTAGTTTGAGAGTCTAGAAGTTTGAGTTGCATGATATATTAAATCCCAATAATCATTTCTATGTCGGTGTGTTTGAGGTTGCAATACTGCTTGTGTGCGGTATTTGGTAGGATACTATATTCACAGTCTTCATATCAGCAATATATTGTACCATTTGAATTAACTCTGTGTTTACTGTCCAGAAAGTACATTCTTAGCAGCTAACATACTAAAATTAAGTGTGATTGGTACATTTGTTTTTATTGGTAATGTAATTAAAGTAATAATCATAATCAATATAGTCATCTGAGTTTTTAGTAATAGTATTCCAATGACATATTTCTTGATATTGTGCAGCCCTATTAGAGATTATTCAGAAAGTAGTCTCCTAATGGGCCTGTTTGTTTTTGTTTATTGAACTAAAAAGACATTTATGAATAATTTGAATGAAAGTTGTAGATGTAATGTCAAAAATTGAATCATCACATTTAATGTGATAAATAAATTGGATCATCTTAATTCACACAAACTTAAAAAGACAGATACTCACGTTTGCTTATATATAAGAGTTTTAGATGGGGGAAAAAAGACACATTATGGGTAATCTAGTCAATACAAACCTGAAGAAAGTTACCTATTATTTTTTATAACATTAGTAATAGCCATATTAATTATGATCTAGTGTAAGGACTAAATCATTACGTTTGAATCAGTAACTAAAAGAGCCTACCTGTACAGTCAGCCATTGTCAGATCTCTCATCTGTGTGTGTGTTTGTGAGCAGTATCGTTTCACTGTTAGTTGTTTCTTTGAGAGGAAAACTGAAGTGATGAATCAGACAAAGTTGAAGCTGGTTGGACAGAGCAATACACGTCAAAGGAATAATAACCCATCCAGAAAGGAATGCTGAAGCGCTTCTTGAGCCTGCCAAGTAAACATGGTTTGTGTGATTTGTCTTTACACAGATCCATTCAAGAAATTAAAACACTATTCAAAAGTCAATTTATTTCAGTTACTCCATCACTAATTGAAACACATTATAGAGATTAATTTCTCAGAATAGTGTTTTCAAGCCTTTTTCTGTTAAGTGGGATTTTCCTCTTGAAGTTAATGAAAATGCTACACTTATGATTAGAATATTACATCAGATTAATTAAAAAACACCATTTTAAAAAAGATATGGGGGTCTAGTGTTATTTTCAAAAAGGTATTTTTAATCTGATAAACAAGCCCTATCACAACACATGTATTGATCGTTGGGATTTTTTTCTAGCTCATGTCAGAAATAAGAATGATCGGTTTTTGGTTTAATTTCTAGTAAATGACATATGAACATATATACACTTGCATAGAGTCAAAAATTGTTTCTTTTTAAATAGTTCACAGATGAATCTAGCCATAAAATGTAGTTATTGGACTCACTTATGCAAAGAGATGGGGATAAGCAATGTCATAAAAAGATTCATTTCAAAGTTTTATTTGAATATAAAAAATATAACAGTATATGAAAGCATCGGTCCCATTGGTGATGAAATGGAAACTACGAAGACACTTTATGACTAAACCTTAGCAAGTTTCAAGAATGTTAAATATCTTAAATCAGCAAACAGATCTCAAGTATTACATGCAGGGACTGCAACTAAAGTTCACCCTCCATTAAAAACTAGTCTTCCCAAACCATTCACAATTATGTCCACATATTGCCATGTTACAACTAGAAAATTAAATTTTTCTTACAGCATTTTATTTGCTACACCAACAGTGTGACGTTTAAAGAACACGATGCATGGTTTTCAAACTGTTTTTTACACATTAAACTCAGAAAAAAATTAAATCTTTATTTACATTTTTTTATTAAAACAGGACAATTGATTTGGTCCACAATCATGCACTCTGTTTATTACCATTTTATATACAGTATCATAGCGATAAGTTAAAAGAGGCAGTTTTTTTCTTCTATCTAGAAGATAGCAATGACAATAGGGTTGTTTTCAGCATGAGATTGTCCTCACAGCATTTTAAAAAAAAACTGTGGATTGATAGTTGTACTGTTGCAAAACAGTTTTAGAGGTAATTATTCAGGATAAAAGTGAGTCAGACAGCAGGGCAAATAACTTACATCTTTATATAGTACATTCAATGCAATACAGATTGTCTTCAGTGCATTTTTTGCAGTCTTTATCACTTCCAGCAGGGAGTGCGTGCTAGCTCTGCATCGTCACGCAGGATGAATCTTGCTTGGACCTCTGGAGCAATCGTCATACTAGAGTGATACTCAAACACGACACTGTCCCGACAGTCGTGCAGCTCGGTGCTCAGTTCAAATTTCCTCGCCCACTGCCACTTCCACCAATCATAGTCCATTGTAGTTTTATTGGCGGAGCTGTAAAAGCCAACCCATGAGTCTTTGAATTTGGACGTCCAATCGGGGAAAGAGTTGTTCACATATAAGCGAGCACAGGCCTTGCCATCCTTTGCAAAAAGTTGCAGGCTTGCTTTGTAGCCTCTTAAACTGACTGCTGCTGTGGGATTTTTAAACTCCGGGCCCCTCTGTATCTCCTGTCCAGGACGGGACCAGAAACAACATAGTTTTGTCACTTCATGAAGCCGGACCTGCAGGCCTTCATTCAGCAGCACTGACGTGTCATAAGTGCCTGATTTTGCATTTCCCGTAGACTTAAAAATCAACGCTTCCTCCTGCTCATTGCTGCTATAAAGGGCGACCATCAAACCTCTTTTGTAATCGTTCACCGGGACGTTCCTCCAAATGATTCTGGCTTTTCCTCCTGAACCTGTCACCACCTGAAGGGTAATATCATCACTGTGATGCTGAGGGATTCTTATGGACACCTCAGAGCTTCTTTTTGGTCTGCTCTCTGGGATCCTGACGACATAATCTGGCTGTGTGTTTCTTCTCACTGAAGGCTGACGTTTGTTGTTTTGAGGCTGGTTGAAGGAGTACTTCTCCTGGATTACAATGAACAGCAATAGGCCCAGACAAGCCAGGTCACTCCACATGTTTCTTATCTCCCTCAGCTGGGAATAATCAGCGTTGCTTCTGAAGCGATCTCTGAGGTTTGTTAGTGTGGTCAAGTCATTTTGCTCCACAGAAAATTCCCTGATCTGTCTCAGAAGGCTGGTAGTGACCTGTTGTGTATTGGCTGGATCATACCTTGTCCCTTGATTATCGGATGTCTCAAAATGTTGCGTGATGTAGACTCTGTCGATTATGTGCCTAGCTTGCCGTCCCACATTCTGCTCCCTGACTCTAAATATGATCCGGTCCCTGTTTCTGCCCTCATATCCGACTCGCGGATGGACAACGTAAGATGGGAGCTCAGACGACGCCTCGTGATTCAGATTACCGACGGTAAAGTATCGATATCTGATGTTTCCGGGAGGCAATGGATCCAGCATCCGTTCATAGTTACCATAGTGATGTGATCCGTAGTCGCCATTATCGGGGTTGAACGTTAGTCTTATAACGTTGTTATTGTCAATGTCGACTTCATTGGCAAACCAGTGTAGAAGCAAAAGACTGTGTGTGGGCACAGATGGACCAAAGTTGAGTTTTTTTAGATCATTGATGGAATTGAGCAATTGCACTGCTGATGCTGAGGACAAGAGAAGAAGTAGAGCCACGCACAGACTAGGCTTTCTTCCTGAGGACTCCATCCTGCAAAAACATTAGAAAATTGTTTAATCTATACCATACATTATCATTGTATACACTTTAAAAATATAGGTGCATCATTGTATATTAACCACTGAAAATGGTATTTTCAGAGTCTTGAAAAAGAAACGATGGCAATAAAAGGAAATCCTAAAATGCCATTATATAAATGTATTCCTTGAGGGTACTAATAAACCTACAATCTGTGATTCTGTTAAATGAAATTTTTTTTTTTTAAATTGTGAGATTTTGCTACTACAGTAAAAGGAATTTATTTCAACTGTGTTTGCTCCACTTTTTCAGTGACGTCAGTGTGGGCAGCACTGTTTAGCAAGAACAACGTTGGTGCTCCTGTTTCACTTTTCGCCATTTGTCACCATTTTAAACTAACCAGATTAAAATGCCCATTGTACTATCACACTGTGGTAATTTGTTTCGAAATTTTTCTGTGTTAATACAACATTTAAACCGACAAGAACTCTATTGGTACATCACTGTTTACAAAAAAAAAAATACATTTCCTGGCTAAAAGAAATACTGCTTTCAAAGCCTGAACCTGGTGGTAGTGACTCCATCAACAACACAAAAGCTTGTGAAGGAATACCGGCATTATGTTTCAAAGATTACCTAAATGAAGCTGAATCTACTCTGTATTTGTCTAGAATAATACAATGCACCCACCTTAAGCATTAAGTATATCTTTAGACCCAATGTATTTCAGGTCATCTTTGCTATTTCTAAAATAAGACATTTTCCTGAGTGAAATGAGAGAGCTTACCTTCATGATGGAGCTGTTGACTGAGCTCTGTGTGAGCTTTGTGTTTGTGTGCAGCTGATGCGACTTCCTCTGAGTTTCTGTTTCCTGGTTAATGAAACCAGATCTCATGCTTTTGTTGAAAGGCGTCATGGGAGATGTGGCAATACAGCTTGTTTTTATCAGAGAGCTGCTTTAAAGCCGCGCCCAGTGGTTTCCAAAGGTCTTCTCTTTGGCCTTTAAATGATTAACTATATATTAATTGCATATATTTAATCACTAATTCAAATATTAATCTTGTGATTGCATCTGATTAGTGTTGTGCTGAATTTCACCTATTCCCTCTTTAACTGATTGTTGAGTAGGATGTGTTTTTATATATTTGCTTTTGGATTTATTGATTTATTTATTACAAGTTCCCTGCAGCTTCCTGTGCGGCTTACATCACTGCTGCAACACCTCCAGCTACCAGCAGGGGGTGCTATCAAACAAGTCGTTTTCCTGATACCTGCAGGGCATTGAGCTTTTTAAAATGTCTATGGCAATCCGTCTCTGGCTCTTTACACATACATGCTGGTAGTCTGGTTTACTTATGAATTTGTTTTCCAAACGTTGGCAAATTCTTATTTTGACTGATGCTAAAAATCTTAAAAACTGAGGAAATACTTTGCCGTTTCCCTGAAAGCTGGATGCATGAGGCACCTCCATAACAGCACATAGACACAGTCGCTCAGCGTTGCCACAACCTTTTGGGTAAATTACTCTGGCTTGTTTTTTGAGGATTTATCCAAACTCTAAACTATCTTTAAACCAAGCCCTCATCCGAAATGGTTCTCTGGTTTATTCTGGATAATATTTTGTTCCCAAACAGAAATAAGGTTTACTCAGTGTGACTGCACAACAGATTTAGGTTATGTACACAAACACACAAATGCATCGAAATACAGGCACGCTCGAATTTCATTTAATTTCCTGAATGGAGGCTTGGTTGCTCCCCTTGGGCCAGGCAGAAAAAGTGTAAAATAACATGCACAAAGGAAATATTTAGTTTCTCTGTCGTCACCACCCACAGGTTTCACATAGGGAGCCCCAGAAAAACATCCATGTGATATCCATGGTGTAGTTGAACTTGTCTCACATCTTGCAGTACAAGGCAAAACACAACTCCTCTCTTAAATGTCATTATATGTAGCATCTTCAAGAGTGTTCATGAGTCAGGAACTTTTATTTATCAATATTTAATTGGGATTTTATGTGATGGATTAACACAAAATATTGCATAATTGTGAAGTAGAAGGAAAATAACACATTGAATTTTAAAGCTTGAATGAATAAAAATTTGAAAAGTGTTACAAATTCTGATGCTCAGCTGCCTTTCGTCTGATGCCACAAAATAAAAACTAGTCAAGCGAAAAGCTTTCGGAATTAATCTAGTTCGTGAATAGAGTCCATGTATCTGTAATTTAATCTCAGTATAAATCCACCTGTTCTGTGAAGGCCTTAGAGGTTTGTAAGAGAACATTATTGGCATCTAACATAACAGCATCTTAAAGGCCCAGAAACCCACTAGACAGGTCAGCTATAAAGTTAAGCTTAAAGCAATATTCCAACCTATGAACATCTAATGGAGCGCTGGTCAGTTAATCATCCAAAAAAAAAAAAGTAAGGAACCACTACAAACCAAGTAAGACATGACCGTCCTCTGGCCGGGCAAGGAGAGCATTTATCACAGACGCTGTCAAGAGGCCCATGATTGCTGTGAGATGTGAAGTTTTACAGAAACGCCACAGAACTTCCCATCATAAAAGAAGAAAGCCACTGGCATCAGGAAAGTAGGAGTGCAGTTTGCTGCAAGCTATGTGGGTGACACCATAAAAGTGTGGGAGAAGGTGATCTGGTCAGATGAAATCAGTTCTGTGAAGAAAAACTAACATTGAATATCACCCTGAACACACCAAACTTCATCATGAAAATGGTGGTGGCAGCATCATGTAATGGGGGTGGCGTTTCTTATGCAAGGACAGGGCAGCTGCTCAGAGTTGATGAGGAAATGAACTGAGCTAAATACAGCACTATCCTTTCAGAAAACCGGCTGGAGGATGCAAGTTTTGAGACTGGGGAGAAGGTTCACCTTCCAGCAGGGCAGCAACCCAAAACCTACAGCCAGAACTACTATGAGTGTAAAGTATCCCAGTTAAAGTCTGGACCTAAATCCAAACGACAGTCTGTGGCTAGACTTTGAAATTTCTGTTTAGAAGCTCTTTATTAACTTGATCACCTATTCTGCAAAGAACAATGAGCAAAAGTTTCAGTCTCTAGATGCACAAAACTATTAATACCTCCAAAATGCGTGCAGCTATAATTGCAAACAAAAGTTTTTCTACAGAATATTGGCCCAGCTTGGCTGGAAATGCATGCCCCAGTTTTCTGATTTTTACTCTTAAAAAAAAATGGAAACATTTTCTTTCCACTTCTCTATTGTGCACCATTTCATGTTGGTCTATACAGCATAAACTCCAAACAAAATGGAGAATACATTGATGTTATAATGGAACAGAATATGAAAAGTGAGTCCTTTTTGCTAGGGACCGAAGATACTATAAACTAAAACGTCCAGAACCAGGAGGTGCCTGGATTTTTCTGCACAGGAAAACAAAACTGCAAGTGTGAAAGGCCGTGAACAGCTGCAATGAACTCTGTTAGTAGCCTGCCAGGCAGTCCTATGCTCTGCCTGCCAATACATGACAACATCTTGGCTTGGAAATGTCCGCAAGCATCAACCCATGACACTGGCTTTCTGTTACTATGTCCTCTTCACCTCAAAATGGGGATTTTTAATCTTTAAACACAATATTTCCCATCAGAAGGGTCCTTAAAAAAGGAGTGCTCAAATGTTGGATTGGACAAAAGATGAATGACTCACTCTGCATGCATGCGGGGTCAGACAGAAGTCTGCTGTTCTAAGGAGAGGCTAAAAAAGAGAGAGGTGGATTATTTTACAAAGGATTAATCATGTGTCACTATTGCTAGTTTTATGTTAAATGCTGAGGTGACTGGACTGAGATTTGTGTCTTTAACAAGACGGTTAAAAAAGGTTTTACACTCTGAGGAGCTCATAAACAAGGTCAACTGAAGAAGAAACAGAAGAAATAAGAAAAAATAAGATGAGTTGCATTGAAATCTGAAGTGTTTGGCTTTTGGGATAGTAGTTGTTTTTTTCCAAATCTGAAGTGTTTGGCTCCAGAGAGGCGTGTTGAGATTAGTATTTAATACTCAGTTTGCAAATACACAAATATTGCACAAAGCCCATCTGCATTATTAACAGTACGAAAGTTCCTAAATAATTAAATAAAATATGTAAAATGAAAAAGTATGAGAGTAGTAATATGCTCATTTAATCAGGTCTGCATGATAGGCAGAAAAACATTTGTAAGAACAAGGCTTCAAAATCCAACAGGATTTCCCTCTTTTTTTTCCTCTAAACCTCAAAGCGGACAGCAGCTTGTAAAACTGTCAGGTTTTATCTCCAGTTTTAGTGTCTCCAGTTAAAAGTAGTATTTGTTTGTCGAGGTGAAGCTGAGCTTCAAAGAGTAGCTAAAAGAAAGAGACCAAAAGGATTTCCAAGCAGAGAGCCTTGACTTTTGGGATAGTAGTTGTTGTTTTTTCTAAATTGTAAAACCGCACGAGTTGGTTTCCTCTCCATATTTGGTCCGACTGTGTCTTTATCAGGCACATATGATCACCTGTGTTCGTGCTGGAGTTTTACGCAGGCAACACTGCATACATCAAATATTTATTGTAAAAAAAATCATTGTAAAGAGTACACAAAAGTAATCTTTATTACCTTGGTATTCCCTTGTTTTTCAGGAGCATGGTGTATGCAGGTATGCGTGTGCTGCCCTGTAATGTTTGTTTCAGTATGTGTAGCTCAGTGGTTGCATTTGTACTAATGCATAAGTGGAAGTATAATTATACTTTTGACGAGAACAGCTGTCTCTCTCAGCTTTAATTGCATAAACCTAAAGAAAAATAATAAAGATTGTGGTTTGTTTAAAGCTAAACCATTGCCGTGTATCAGATTTCAAATGGGGTTCAAGTTTTGCTCATTCGTTTGAAATCCTTAAATTAAATTGCCATTTTCTTTCAAATAATTATTACAACAAATGTACTGATCAAAAATTTGTTTAGCCAGGTTTTGTTTAGCTTTGATCAGCGGAGACCAATTTTTCTGATTTCTCGGTAAGAAGCATAAATAACAACATTTAACTTACTTTTTTTTTAGTCCTCCTGCTTTCAATTGTCGTTTGTTGTAGTTTCCTGAGTCTGAGTATGCTATTTTCAATAATTGTACAGTATTTTTGTTGTTGTAAATTTGCCCTTACTGTACAGTCTCTAATTTATTTTTTTTTAAATTATATTATTTGTTTTGTTTGAATCTGCATGCTTCTATTTGTCTGTCACTTTCCTGTTGGTACAGCCCAAGTTCTGCATTAAGAGTCAATAAAGGTTATTTCTCTTCTATTCTAAATGTACAGTAGTTTAATATGGCAAAGTAGTAGGTTTTTTGTGTAAAAGGGATCTTGAATACAAAAATCTAAAAATAGGCTTGTCCATTTGCAAGTTGTTTGCTATTTTCTTATACTTCAGAATTATTGTTTATTCTCAGCAACAAGAACAGGATTTGGATCATACTTTATTCAAAAATAATTTTTGTATTTAGCCAAGATGCACGCTATATTGGGGCATGGACTTTAATTAAAGTGACTTTGTGCTTGTAAGGTTTCCTTCTAAAATGATCAATGATCGTGTCTTTGGTCTTATCAGCGTTCAGTTGGACGTTAAGACTCCACCGTTGAATGACGTCTTCAGTCACCGGACCGTGGCTGCTTTCATTCTCATGGAGGAGACTAACAGATTTCTTTTCCTTTTATTTATCAATCTGTTGTCATGTATGCTCTGACACACATTAGGATACAGAATAAAATGCAAAGGTGCTAGCACATAGTCTTGAGGTAACCCAGTGGAGGTTTAAAATCTCTCTGGGTCCTGTTAATTAAAATATCCAGGATTCAACCCAGCAGATTAAATCAGTTACTTAGATCAAACTGATGAGCCTTTTGACTAAAATATGAGATTGAATTGTAATAAAAGCTGAGAAAAAAAAACACAAATAAAGTCTGGCATGTGTCTCATTAAAAGCCAGCTGTTTAAAAAACAAGTTGAGCAGAATGAGAGTCACGTCCTCCACTCACTCCTCTGTGTGGGCGTAAGTAAACAGCATGGGATCTAAAATGTTTTTCAGTCTGCTTTAAAGGAACTATAAGTAAAATCAACCTAAATCATTCTCATTTGTCACCTGGGATGGAAGTAACATTCCCTATAAGCGGTCGGTTCTCTCCATCAACAATGTCTTAGTCACGTTTTTCTCCTTTCAAACCTAGAGGGACGGTCCTGAACTACTTCGGTTCAGTGCAGCCCATGTTTACTTCCTGGTTGTTCAGCCAATCATATGAGACTTCCCAGGGTTCCCAAAACAGAGCGCAGCATTTGGTATTTTATTTTGGTAAAAGAGCAGCAGCCTGCAAACACAGAAGCCAGTAAGAGAAGCGTAGCAGAAATAAAACAGAATACAACATCATATACCTATCCTGTGGAAGTAAAAATTCAGTGGAGTTTCACAGCTGCTGGACCTTTGAGTAAATGGCGGGTTTCCGTGAAAGGCGTTGTGTATGTGTTGTTCCAATTTTAACCACTAGGTGTCATTATTACTTATTGTTCCTTTAAGATCTCACATCTGACTAACCTTTCAAAGATTTTTATTAAAACTGAGATCCGAGCTACTTGTCTGAAATCACCAACAGTTTTAATACAACTGATTTTAGGGACAGGTACAACAGCAGCATCCTTCCAGGTAACGAGAACATGTTTGTAGAGACATAGTGTAATTATAATTAAACACGGGCGTCAGCACAACGTTGGCCAATAAAACTTCTACCAAGGGCGGCCAATGGCTTCCAGACCACTCTCTGGGACCTTGATGAAGACCCTTACCATAAATTAGAGATTTCCACATAATTGCATTTCTAAATACAGCATTGCCCACACCAGACAGAGGTTGAAAATTAGATAAAGAAAACGGATCAAGTTTTCTTTATTACATTACGCCTTCATACTACTGGCTAAAGTCTCACCATCTTTCAGCCTGAATAAACCACAAACACTCAACTTGTAAAAGAATAGCTCCCTTATAGTTTATTCCTATGCCTTTTTTTGTTTCCTCTCAATTCTTTATTTCTTCTCTGTTTCTAAAATGACTAACTTTGATTTGTCTCCACGCAGTAACAACACCCACACAGAAGAGTGTTGTTCATATGTCGGCCTGTTGACTTTTTTTTTTTTTTTTTTTTTTTAGGGAGCTTTCACTGATTAAAAATAGATTTAATTTTTGAATTTTCAACAAACTGCTATAGATGAAAATACATTGTTTTCCTGTAAAGGGTACTTGTGTCCCTGAATTTGTAAAGCCCATAAATTCTTCTAGAAAGTTAGGAAGGCCTGTCATGCAGAGGAAATTGTTATGATATTACTGTTTGATAAATGAGTGAGATATACTGAAGAAGACCTTATAAAATAGGGTTAGGATTAAAACTAAGTAAGGTATTAAATTATCCTTAGTTAAGAAGAGAGATAATTAGGTCATTTAAATAGCTGTGTAGACACACCTATACAGTCCATGTTCCTGCCTAGACTGCTCCTGACAAACATAATAACTCTTTGTCTCTCTCCACTGTGGTCTATCTTTTTTTCCTTGCTCTGGAGAGGGGGGGGGGGGGTTGAAGGAAATGGGTGGATCTTGATGCTTTGCATGCTGAGTCACATGGCAGACTTCTGTGGGAGGGACAAGCAAGGATCTGCCACAACAGAGCCAGGCCTCTCACTGGTGCTGTTCTCTTCAGCAGGGGACAAGTCATTCTCACACTTGCGCACACACATTTCACACACGGTAAGTGCTTTACATACCGGCAGGGGAGTGTTTGTGTACATGCGTGTGTGTTGGGAGGGGGGGCGCTAAGAAATATGTTGGAACTGAGCTTTTTTTTTCTCCCTTGGTCTGTTCCTTTCTTCGCTCCTAAAGTGTTTTGGAGTCCAGGTGATAAGTGATTTAAAAATGTAGCTTTAAGCTTTAAGCATTAAAGTCTCTGCCATTGTTTGCATCTGTCCACTTTTGTGGAGGTTGATAAACATGGGTTTTAAGTTTAAGACATGATTCTTGGCTGCAGCCCTCTGCTTTTAACGTGAATCTGGTTCCTTTACTTCAAATGCTTGTTTTTAAAGCAATCTTAGACAAATCTGTATGTTTACACAGATTTTTGGCTCTTTAAACATTCGACTTTTTCCTCGTCCTCTTGACAATTTTTCAATTCTAGCAAACAGTACACAGGCTCAGTTCTGTTTTAATAATAATGAAGATTTACCTATAACCAGTAGTGATATCTAAACAGTAATTTATGGTTTATATTAAAAAAAAACTTGCTAGTAACTGTTAAGGAAAATCAAAGGTTTTCCTTCTTTTTTTCTTCTGAGAGTCATATTGTTGACTCTCTTTGAGATTAAGTTTCTGTTCAGGTTCATTGTTTCTGTGCTGTCTCATCTTTCTGCCATTGTTGTGGCAGTGGTTTCTGGGGATTAGCTCTCTGTCATCCTTGGGCTTTTATTTTCACTGCTCAAGCATTGCTCTGTCATAAAATCAAACCGCTGGAAAAGGCCAACCGCCCCTCACCTTTCCAGATAGTCGTCAGCCTCTGCTTTTCCTCACAGGCATGCAGTGCACACACTTTTACACACACAGGGCTGTTGAAAGGAGCTCTGTTGTGGCCCCCTGAGCATTGCCAGACAAGCACAGACCGTGCCCTTTTACCAGCGTTTAATGGGACGTTTTTAACCTTCTGCATCTTTGTAAGCAAGACGGTTGGTGAGTGGAGCTGGATAAAGCAGCCTTACTGGAATCTAGCATCATAAATTTGTAATGCAAAACACTTCATGAATGCAATCTGCCCCCTCTGTAATGATAAACTGATAAGGTTTCAGTTCTGGGGCTTGTCAGTTTACATGCAAGGGAATTAGCTGTGAAATAGGCTTGTTTTGTTTTTACGCTAAGACAACTTTTGAGAAAGAGAGACATGAATGATTGCTGCAGATATTGTGGTTGTAGGTTGCAGGAACAGCATCTGTCACAAGTACACCAATAATCAAACTATTTTAACATTGAATTAATAATGCATCAATGTCAACTAGGAAGGGGGCAATTACTGGTACTGAAGCTGAAAATATGGTTTAAATTCACAAATTCCTTTGAATAAGATGCCAAACAAAGTGGCTGAGTGACCAATGCTTTCATTGCCAGTTTAAAGCATAGAATAGCACAGACCCTCCATCTGTTGCTGTGCACTGCTCTTTAGCTGGCTGAAAGAAAGTTTGTACACATCTTTTGTTCAAGAGAAAGACAGTTTTATTGCTCAGAAATATTTCCAGGCATACAAAACAGACATTCATGGTGTAGAAACTCAAGAAAGAACCGGCCATCACTCTAATAATGAAACCCTGTTTTTGAAACTACAGTTGTTAGCAAAAAGTATCATCTTCGCTGTCAGCAACTATTGCAGCTATTATCAGCTTGTTACTTTTGTTTCTCTATAAAGAGCAACAAAATGGTTTAATATTCTTTACAAAAAAGTACTTGTTAAACATGGCTACATTTAGCAAGACGCCTTATTCAAATTAAAATACAATAATAATGGGAACTAATGTTAACTTGGCAGCTGTAGGAGTCATTCATGCCTTTTTAGTATAAAAAAATTGGGTGATGTTATACATTTTTGTTTTAACTGTTTGTATAAATACAGTAAAACCCTGAAACTGCTATATTTCTACTCAATTATTATAATATAGGAATCTCATCCTCACCCAGATATAAATTAAATTATGTGAACCTTTATTTAATGCTAAATTAATTAATGTTGCTGCTGTCCATCTTGTGATGAGATGTTCAGATTGTAACTTTTACCCATTTAAAGCGTGTCTGTTCTTAAAGAGCTTCTTGTAATTAGTTGGTGATGAAGCAGAGATAATTCTTAAACCAAGTGTCTGAAACAAAGCATCTGTTGAGTTCTTGAAAGTCAGTGTTCAGTACTTTGGACCTCTGGGTGTATTGTTTCTGAGTGAACTCCTGAGCTGTGTATGTGGGCTCAGTGCCAGTCCAAAAATACTCGTCCCGATGGATGTACAGGCCCTGAGTAGGACCCATCATGTCACGCATGCCGACTGTGGTGTGCTGCAGAGCTTTGAGACTCTACTGATAACACAGTTCATGAAGTAGTAGGTAGGTGTTGTGATTGAGTTATCTACTCAGGATTGATAAGCCAAATTCCTGACTATCTTTTGCCCACATTAGGTGTTAAAAAAAACCCAGCTCTTTAGTTATAATTGCAAACTCTTTTGCCCCACCTTCCTCTTGGGAAGACAAAAGAGCTTTACATATTTATACCCATTCATTTACATTTGGTAGATAAAAGCTCTCCCCACTGTCAGCATGAGATGAGACATTTGTCTGAACATTTGTTGAGGTCAGCCATGTGTGAGGGCAGAGGTGAGATTTTTGATCTCTCTGGCCCCATGGATCCATACTTTTTCAGCCAACCATTTCACAAATACAATTTGACCCAATTACTAAAATAAACATTACCGCAGCCAGGCTGAGGACATCACCATCCCCTGGGAGTGAGCAACCAGTTAATGGCTTGCTAATGTTTATTTTAGCTTCTTTTGCAGAGGATGTTGGATGAATCTGCTTTTGGATTTCAAGATTTTCCCTTTTATGAAAGCCCTTTGCTTTCCTGCTGACTTCAGCAGGCCACCCTGGTTTTATAATTTAGCCAAAATGAACCATTTTTCTTGTGGTTGCATCGGTTTCTCACAATAATTAATCTTCTGACCTAAACAGTTTTGTTTATATAAAAACTATCATTACTGTGAATAAAATACGTCGCAGCTTCACAAGCTTTGTGTCGGATGTATTCACACCTGAAAAGTCCTTTGGTCTGCTTGTGTGGTCCAGACCTAAAGCAAACTTTTTTTTGTTTGCTTGGTGCAGTTTGCTTTCACATTGTACTTTCTGCAAGCTAACTATAGCTTGTAAATAAAGTCATGCGTGTGACGATCGTTGCTCCCATTGGACAGAAATGACTAGTGCAGAACATGGCATAGACCGGCGAAATGGAGGACAATTGTTATGGAAATCCTGTGTTCCACGCCTCTGTTTTGCATATTTTGTGCCGTTTTTACAGCTGTTAAATCATTGTGAGTGGCAAGAGCAGCTCATTCAACGCAGGTTTCCAGACATTTTATTCCTGATTTTGGAACAGCGTCAGAAAATGCATCCTGCAAGCCAAAGTAGTCCCTCAGCATGTTGGCTGCAGTGCTACTAACCCGCAGGTATGATTTCAGTTCTATGCCCACCGGTACGGTGGCTTGTTAGGTCCAGAGAAATGTAAGTTTTCTGTAGCTGGGTCGGATCGAGGCCGTATTCACACCAGAAGCAAACCGCAGCAGAATCCCATTGGAAGCGGACCAAGACCACCTTCGGTCCAGTTGTTTGGTTTTTATCAGGGTTCACTTGAGTGTACTCACACCTGCACAAAAGGTCCGGACCAAGGGTGGAAACGAACTCTGGTCCTTTTACGTGGCAGATGTGAATACACGCTTAGATACTATAAAGAAAGTCCTAATTTGGTAAATGGGTACCTCTATTGTTCTTTGAACTTACTCTCAGAAGTTCCAAAAAATAAAAAAAATAAAAACTGGACTTTTTTCCGAAGTTTGAAGACGTTTCGCTTCCTATCCCGGAAGCTTTCTCAATTCAAAAAGTCTGGAGCAATGTGGAGTTGCAAGCTTTATACCACTGCCCAACAAAGGCCTTGTAATGGCTTAGATAACATGCAATGTTGTAACATGTTGTAACTGGACTTTGGAAAAAAGTCCAGTTGTTTTGTTTTTAATTTTTTGGAATGACCATGATTTGGATGACTGAGAATCTTCACCAGCATACTCTCAGAAGGCTTTTCTTTCATCAAAGAAGCCATTCCTGACTGAGTTCAAACCAGGACTGTACAGTGTTTGTACTGCAATTGCGTTAAATGTTTGCATCATATGCTACACTATTTTTAGTTAAATATATGTACTTCTTGCATATTATTTTTTTCACATCTCATCAAGGGGATTTTCTCCTTAAGTAACGTTTTCAAATCCTCGTTGTGATAACAATCCAATTCTGATGTTGTGCAGAATCCTCCAGGACAGAAATAATAATAAAGAACAAGACTTAAAGAGGAGACCAGCACACCTTGCCTGGGGCAGGAAGAGTTTCTGTAAGCCAAATTTACCACCAACCTATGCAGGGTTTATGAATGCCTAAATGGATTAAATCTAAGATTCGCTTAGGATCCATCAAAGAACTTTAATTGCAACTAAAGACCTTCATGAATGTCCTAAGAAAACTAGATAAAGTTGTTTCCAGAAGACAATTTTGTCAACAGTTTGTGCCAGAGTGTGAATGCGCTGCCTTGTCATTTTGTCACAACATAAAATGGCCAGAACTAACAAACTTAAAAAACTTAAAAGCAGCAGGATAAGCACTGAATTGTATTTTTGGTGTAAGTAAATGTAATTTAACACCTCTTGTGAAAACACCTGGTTGTGTTCAAGCCTTGTACAGCTTAAAAATAGCTGTTTATAGTGTACGGATTTTTACAATCTTTGTCTCCTTTTTTCTTCTTTTTATTTATTTTTTTATTTTTAGCTCATCAGAAGAGAGTTGAGGTAAATTCATCAGTATGAGATGCAATGTTTTTCCCCTATTATCTTTAGTGAATCATTAGGTTTTCAATATTTATACTTTCAATAAATGTTAATATTATTAATAAAGAAATTAGGAATCACCTCTTCTTGAGTAGAGCTGTTGTAAAACATGTAAATTGAATAATTATAACTGACCTTAACAAAAAATAAGATTTCAAAGTGGCTACAAGAGCGTCAGAAAACGGACAATTTCAGATATTCTGTTCAAGAGCTTCTTCAGGCTTCCGTATTTTTGTAACGCATAGAAATTCCCTGAACTGCATTTATGTGAGGAATGTTGTTCTGCAGTGGAATTGCTTTCCATAATTATAGATGTTGAGATAGAAATTAAACAAACGAGTTTTGGATTGCTTTGTCAGTCCGTGGCGTTCCTGCATGAACATGTGCACTTTGTACATTGATGTACGCTGGAGTTTCATAATATGCTCATGAAACCTCAAAGAATGCTGAGAAATCTATTCCTTGTGAGCGTCTTGGTGTCAGAGGGAGCTGAGGAGACTAGAAAGACAACAACTCTGTTGTGTTCAACCACAGTTGGGAGACCGAACACATTCCTCTGGCAGTCCAGACAAACCTGTGGGATCTGGCTGTCATTTTAAAGAAATCTGCATTTCCCTCGTGTTTTAGGGTATAAAAGCAATCAGGGCTGGAGTTCATCTGCTGGGATCGCAGCATCTTCTCTTATTAGAAGTGCTGGAAAGGTCTGGAACTGGTGAATATTTTGGATTTTATTTCCCTCAGCATAATTTGCAGCAGCCCACAATCTTTTCAAGAACTTCACATTTGGATCCATCCAACCAAATCCACACTCTGATACAGATCTCCTTTGTCTTGTCTGAGAATGCAAATACAGCTCAGAATAAGTGAATGGTTTTAAACGAGGCACATAAAAAGCTTTTAGCGGATTAGTTATCTCATACAAGCACCTAAAAATGATTTCTTACTTTATTCACTCAGATTAAAACTGATGGGGAATGCACGGACAAAATAAGCAGGGCAGGATTCTTCTTTGTCATTTGCTTTAAGATGACCTTCTGTGAATCCCGTGGTATGCATAAGAATGATGGTGCCGCCAGAGTTTATAGCTGAAAACCTATAGTGCCTTGCAAAAGTTTCTCCACAGCTCAGGTGGGACGACATGTAACAGGGCAACCAGTGGTTGAGCCTTTGTGGTTATGTCTTTTTTGTTAGTTTGTCTCATAGAATCACAACAAAACACATTGAAGTCTGTTGTGCTGTGACAAAAACGTGGAAATGCTCAAAGAGTGTTGACACTTTTTCAAGGCACTGAATGTCATGTGCAAAAACAATCAGTTTTCTGACCCATCCTCTCTTGGCCTTTTAATAAGACGTTCAGATCCAGTATATCTTACTAAATAAAATCTAAGAGACCCACAAATTGTATCCTGCTGTTGTGACGGGCTCCAAACAAAACAAACACTTTATGGGATGAAAGTTTTAAGGATCCAGAGAGTGGTCCAGTGATTTACAAAAACTATGCAAGTTTCCTACACTGGATTCCTGTCTACTGACTCAAGCCGGTTTGTACAGTGGGTCAGGAAGGGAAGCAACCCCAGCCCAGCTCTTTTCCAACCTAAACTGGGACGTGACCTTTGACCTCCCCGCTATGCTGTCAAGATCAACACTTTGAACAGCTGTAGCAAAGCTCAGTGGTCACGGCCACGTCGCTTTCACTCTTATTGAAGATTCGGTTCTCTGCGCTTGTCCAGGGTTTCCGTAACTTCTAAGAGGATTGGGAAGTGAGCAGAGATGTTTGTTCAGTCTGTTTAAAATGTAGTTGCATCCCGGCTTGGAGGTCTGTAGCTAGTTAGCGAGGAATGCCTCAGGCCCAAAAGTGGAATAAATCACCAACATAACTGTCCACACAGTCTTTCCTTTTTCCTTCCCCGTCTTCTATGCAAAATGCTTCCTGTGTCCTCCTTCTTTCCCTGACCTTTATCTTTTCCTACCCCAAACCCAAGATTTAAAGGTCCACTTCCTTTTTGCTTCTTAACTTTATCTCACTCTTATCCCCATACTTCTGTCTTCATGTTCTCCCCTCCCTGCTTTTGTTTCCCTCTTCTCCTAAAAAAAAAAATGCTCTGTGGTTGAGCAGACCGCTGGCTGTATTTGCAAAAAGCAAAGACATCTGATACTGCTGAAAGCACTCACAAAAAGATCTTCTGTGACTCTAATAGAAAACAGCCATGCAGCAAGTCCAATGCGTTCTTTTGTGCTTTCCAGATGCTAAGATTATTTTTCTTTTCCCGCACACTTCAAATAAACACTTTATCTTTGAGATGGCATTACTGAACCTGTCATGAGATAAAACCCATTCAGGAAGCAGACCTGATGACCGTCTTTAAATCAAAGATGAATGATTAACACCTACTGGTAGAGGTGGGAATTTATCGCATCTTTTATTGTTATAATGAAGCATTTTGATTTATTTTGACAACAATAAATTCCAGTTAACAGTAAAAAAAAAACTGCATTGTTGTGGTTGTTATTTGTACTGTTCCCTCCACTGTAGAGTATCAGTAAATATCAACTAAATCTGAAAATATGATTAAATGCAGTTTAAAGCAGTGTGTGTTTGTGGAGCAATGGTTTCTGAGAGGCAGTTACAGCAATACAGTTAGCTAAAAATACTGCAAAGGAGTTGTTAAATGTATCTTATCATCACTTGTATTGTCACTATAATACCATAAAATATTGAGATAAGATTTTAAGTCTAACTTGTAGTATGATTTATTCAATATAAAACAGCTGTACAGTTAAGTTACTATCAAGATTTAAATTTAAAAATGAGACCCTACTTTATCTTGATATTATGTTTCAATCTTTTTTTCCACGATTAGTCTGGAAATACACAAATCTAATCCACAAATTGATCACATTTACAGGTCGTTCTCACGTGAGAGGTACACAGATAAAAAGGACATCTAAGTTTTCCTGTTTTCTGCAAAACCTGACAAAAAATCTGAAAACAATTGATGAAAAGGTGCAATTAAGGATAATTGTCAGTGGATGTTTTTGTTGGAGAGAAAAAAGATAAATGAAGTAGAGTTTTTGTTGAGCTTCGACCTTTAATGAACATTAGAAGTCTTGTCATACAAAAAAAAGTTTCCATTTAAATAGCTTCCTACATCTCTGTGCTTCCTCCTTCTTTTTTAAACAACCCACTGTCCCTTAAAATAGCTGATTTTGAGTCTTTTAGCCTCACTCAAACTGGAGGAGCCTTGGTATGACGTGATTCATAGATCGGAAAAAGATTATACTTTTGAGTTTCTGACACTGATCTGGTGCGATTAAGCTCAAAATGAGTCGATTACAGTCTTCCTCAGATGTCTTGCTGCATCTCCACCTTTAAGCAACTGCAAAACCCATTTTGTGCTAAAACACGATCTTCCTCAGCAATTCTTTGCTGCTCTGTCAGTGTTTAAGGTTTGAATTAATTTATGTCCAACAGCTGCTTAGTCACCAGTCTGAGACTTTTTAAAACTGCAGGTCAAATGTTTTCTCATTTATAGATCCCTCGTCTGGCTTCTTGTGTCCAGACGACTCTTAATTGGCTAAGAACCATCACAGATCTGCAGTACGTCTAAAGGTCCTGAATACATCTGTCTGACATATGAATGTTGACTGAAGCAGACAGCAGTTAATTCCTGTAAGGAAAGGGATTTATTTTTGCGTTTCCCACGATCTGGGACTTTGCGGTCCTTTTTGCATGTTTACAGAGTTGTTTACAGTGTTTGCAAAAGTTAGGGGTTTCCAGTCATGAAGGACAGGGAACAATGCTTTGGGGGCCAGACTTCTTCAGTCTGGGAAACTTGTTTAGTCGACTCCTGCTACTCTTTCTGTCGCCTTGATTGTGTCCTTTTTATTGGCCTAAAGGGTTTTTTCCTCACCCTAGGAGATTTGTGTGTTTGTTTCACTGTAACAGGATTATTGTTATCACAGTAGGTCAGTGCTTCATTATATCCAATATTACATCTTCCAATAAACATTTTAATAACCAGAATAACAAATCTTACAATCTTTCATATCGTATTTTTGCTTTTTTGTAGTTTGTGTGTAAATGAAGGCATAGGTACCATGAAGAAGTGGAACCTTTATTTAGAGATATGATACCGTGCAATTCCCATGTTGATGTATGCACACTTAAGGAAAATGTAAAGAAAAAATGGCTGATGGGAGGAAAGGGGCAGAAGTATGTGTAGAAGGGAGGTGCACAGGGGAGGTGGAGGGCATCGAGTCGCAGCAAGTTGCTGACTGACTGACTGGAACAGGATGGGGAAGCGGTGAAGGAGGCCAGGAGAGCTGCTTCCATAGGTGGGTCTCTGTGACACATGGATTCACACAATGAGGGTCATTATGAAAGTAAGACTAAAGTTTAGAGTTTCCACTGCAGTGTTATTCTTTTGCAGATATTTTTCCTTCTTTCATTAATCACTTCAAGGCCAGTTTGAAGTGTGCACACGTTTCCACCAGCAGTATCACCAATCCATGCCAGTTTAGTTGAAGTGGCTCGTTGTCTGGACTTTTTTTTTTTTTTTTTTTATGTTGAAGCAGCAGAAATATTTCCTGGACTCGGTTTCACGAATGTCCATGAACGCGCCTACTTGTCAGCTGTACGATCAAACAAGAAAAGTTCACGGCAAGGACGGCGTTTCAGTGCACAAAGCCAAACATGCACCATGTGAATGTGTGCGTGAGGCAGGCCAGCTGGGAGTAGATCATGTTTCAGCCTCTTTCCCACTCTCACATTAACAGGACAGATACTGAGGAGGCCTTATGTAGGGTTGCAGCACCACAGAAGCATAGATATGAACACAGCAGTTTAAATCTCTGCTGGCAGGTTACACTGTTACAGAGGTGCAGTCATGTTCTGCATGCTCGGGCTTCAGTAAGCGGGCTAAACGTCGAATATATAACTTATTAATCTACACGAGGAAATCTAATGATTAAAACAGGCTGTTGTCGTAACCTCCTGCCAAGTCTGAAGTGCTTTAAAGCTAGATGAAATATTTCAGAATAGGTTTCCCTTGAGTAGGGTCAGCCTGCTGGGATGAAGGCTACATCTGTTTAAAATTCACCTTGTTTGAAAAGGGAATGGCAAAATCTGTCAGATCATCACTTTTGGTCTTAGCTAAAGGATCCCATTAAATATGGAGATAACTAGGTCGTAATGATTTCCAGGAATTTAAGATGCCCAGAGCCTTACTGCCTTTTAAATAAATAATTTAATCTTTTTAATGTTTTGGACTTCTATTGGCTTTTTAATTCTCAATTAGATGATTTTCAAATTTGCTTCAGACGTTGAATGTGTCCTCTGGGCATGTGTATGCCTTTTGCTGTCAGTCAGACTGAACCCCTATGATAAATGATTTAGTCTGTTATGTTCAGAAACCTACAGGGAGGTTTAGCGATGATGTAAGATTTCCAAAAACCACTCCGCTGTTGTCCCAGCTGTTGTGCTGGCCAGGCGCATGGAGGGTGAGAAAGCCTGGCGCCCTTCTCCAGTGCCTATGAGCAAGCGACTGGGCACACCGTGGACAGGTTGGCAGTCTATTACAGGGCAACACGTAGGGCAAACACACTCACCCCTAAGGGGTAATTTTGAGAGACCAGACACCAGCTGAGCTAACATGCATATTTCTGGACCATGAGCACGAGCCACTTTTCTAAACTCTGTTTGTGGTGTTTACATGTGGAGCAGATACCTGGAGATTCCTAAAAACGATCACATATAGGCCCACTTTGCACATGCCCATTTAAACTTTTTGTGCTAGAAACCACAACAGCAGTGAAGCATTTTTATGGGGTTTCCACATCTGTTAGACTTTGTTCCTGCTTTGTTTTCATTAAACTTAAAGTATAGGCTGAAAAAAAACGAATTATAGAGAGGAATCCATAAACTGTGTCAAAGAAAACAAGAGGTCCAGTTGTTCTGGGAGAACCTTTACCCATTAGCTACATTTTGATGTAGGACATGATAACGTTGTCGCCATCTGCTGGTGGAGCATGGATACGTCTAACCTTTGTGATGGGTATCCAACAAACCCTGTAGATCCACATTTCCTTTAACAAAAACAGGAAAATAGCATTTAATGAAATGCCTAGAGTGTTGTAGCTGGGACTATACATGCCTGGTTTAGTTTCAGCTCTCAACCTGGAGCCTGTGTATCTTTTGTTGGTTTAAAGACATGCTTCCCTCTCTCTCTGCACTGATGGCAGTTTTTATGCCTGACAGTTTTGTTTTTTGTTCAGTGAAGCTCTGACCGGTCGATCTAAATTTTGCGAAATTCCTTTTCCACTTCCAATCGTCTGCCAAGCGGTCGGTGCATTTTTAGATTGTGGATCGAACTGAGATGACTATTGTGCTCTGTAATCATTACTCCTGCCTCAGGTCAGCATGTTGGTATACAATGCACTTCCAGGTAACTCTATAATTACTGTAATTGTAATAAAACTGAAATAATTTTGTTTTCGTCTCTCTCCCATTTCCTTGGATTCTTTGAGTTCTTGACATTTTTGCTGTGAGGTTTTGTAAAAGACACTCAGCTGTGCACCTCTCCTGTCCACTTCCTTATCTTACTTGCAGTACCAGTTTTAGCACTCTCTCGTCATTGCTGCTGACAGTTATTTGACTTCACTAACACCTCCCCCCCCCACCCCACCCGCCCATCTAGTGCTTAGTTCCTCTGTGACTTTGCGTCAACAACAACCGTGTAACCTTGTTCCTCCCTCTCTTTGTGTCAACGCAGGACCAGAGGTGTTCCCCAGCAACAGCAGCAGTGCCATGTCTGAGGCGGTGGCGCCTGACACGATGGTTCCCCCAGCAGCCGGCGGCCTGTATGGCGAGAAGGCCGGTGGAGCCGTGGTGGACTTCAGTTATGTGGGCATTGATGCCATTCTGGAGCAGATGAGGAGAAAAGCCATGAAGCAGGGCTTCGAGCTTAACATCATGGTTGTAGGTAGGGTGTGCATTTTCACACTTAACTCTCGGACTAAACAAAACGTATAGTCTGGGCCTCTGCCATGGTTGTTGACTCATTTCTCTTTACATCTTGCATCCTCCTACATAATGTTAAATCCAAAACATATGAAATATTAGATTATAAATGCTTTTTTTCTGTCTGTTCTTGTCTCAGCGTGTTGCCTTCACATCCAAAGATACATCTAAGAAAAAGCCTCTCATTTTTGTTTCCTTCTGCTACACTGAAAGATATTTGTCTCTTTAATCAGTCTTGGCTGAGAACAGAGGCGTCAAACCGATTATAACAAGCAGCCTTCTCTGTTGGAAGCCTAGCACTCTTTCATTGAGTGCTGTGATCAGACACTTTAATTACACACACCTCAGCTGTAAAAAGGCCATCATAAAACTCTCTCCACCTCTAACGGACGTCTCCTGAGGAAGATGTCGCGACAGCTTTTCCGTCTCGCATGTAAAAGCAAAAAAGAAAAAGACTAGTTGTGAAGTGATCTTGACTAAAGGGTAACCCCTCACCGTTTATGTTTGCTACTATGAGCTGAGGATAAAATACCTCCTGTTACACAAACCAGAGCATTTAAGGAAGTCCATCCATTTTCCAAACCGCTTTATCCCTCATGGGGTCGCGGGGGTTGCTGGTGCCTATCTCCAGCGTTCACTGGGCGAGAGGCGGGGTACACCCTGGACAGGTTGCCAGTCTGTCGCAGGGCAACACAGAGACAAACAACAATTCACGCACACACTCACACCTAAGGACAATTTTGGAGAAGCCAATTAACCTAACAGTCATGTTTTTGGACTGTGGGAGGAAGCTGGAGTACCCGTAGAGAACCCACGCATGCACAGGGAGAACATGCCAACTCCATGCAGAAAGACCCAGGGGTGTACTTGAACCCAGGACCTTCTTGCTGCAAGGTAACAGCGCTACCCACTGCTCCACTGTGCAGCCCCATTTAAGGAAGTGCGCACAGAATTTGAAAAGCAGAAAAAAGATAGGATTACTTTTTACTTACATTGCTTTACAGACACCGGCTCAGGATGTACACAGATAACACGCAGACACAACAGACATAATATTCTCACATTTTTTTGATGTGTCAATGAATTCAGTTAATTGCACTGACCAAACACACTTCCCGAGGAGCTTAAAAAGTCCTGTTGGAGGCTGCAGTAGAGGTTCACCTTCCAGCGGGACAACAACCCTATTGCAGCTGGAGATGCAAAGGAAATTCATGTGCTAGAATGGCCTAGTCAAAGTCTAAAGCTAAATCTAACTAAGAATATGAGGCAAGATTTGAACATTTTTGGCTAGGGTTGAGCTATTCTTCAGAGAATACCTAAAAACCTCAGTATCTAGATGTTTAAAGATTGCAGAGATATTTCCAGAAGACTTGCAGCTGAAGGTTGTTGTTTTTGCAAGTATTGACTTAACGGTGTTGAATACTCTTTCTTGCCAGGCTGTCTATATGCATTTGTGCCAAATAATAATAAAAATTATTATTTTCCTCCCACTTTAGTTATACACTCAATCTCAATAAAGATAACATGACAATATGTAAAACAGTGCATAGGCCAGGGTATGAATACTTTTACAAGCCTCGGGTTTGTTGATGCTTTTTAAACAATATATTTAGTCTTAAACCAGATAAAACCAGTGTGAAAACGGTTGGCGTCAAAACGGCCTGTTTGTATGAGTTCCAGCTGTTGGGTTTATAAACTTCAGCATGAATCATGTCCTGCTGACGGCCTGCTTAGGTGACTGTGTTTTAGAGGTCATCTCCATAAATCAGAGCGGCTCTTGTTGACTTAACCTGAATTCAAACTGTGGATGACTTCTCAAGCGGCCTCTCCGAGCTCTTCCTAATCATTCAGCTGCCACTAATTTATTCCAAATCCAAAGTCCAAATCTCGTACTGTTTTCCATGTAGTGACATGAGCAAGTAATCTGCAACGAGTTTTAAAAACAAACATTTCTAGTTGTACATGGGTTTTAGCAGATAGTTAGCTGTTTGTTTCCACTCGGCAGCATTTAATCTGCGTTTCAGACTTTCATGGAAAGTTGAATTTTAATTGTATGATGTTTATAGCAGCATTAGTCTCCAGCCAGTGTTGCTGATTTGTCAAATTTTCTTCCTCTGATTCATAGGACAGAGTGGCCTTGGAAAGTCAACTCTGATGAACACCCTGTTCAAGTCTAAAGTCAGCAGGAAGTCTGTCCTGGGCACAGGCCAGGAGAAGATCCCCAAAACTATCGAAATTAAGTCCATCAGTCATGGTACGGTCTTTTCTCTCTTCGTTTTTCTACATCTTTTCCTGCAGTTTTATCACATATAATCTCCTGAAGCTGCTCCGTTTTAAAAGGGAAGTAAGCCACTAGTCATTAGAATCATAGGCATTTCTCCTGTTTTTGGATCAGACATTGAGGAGAAAGGAGTGAGAATGAAGCTGACCGTCATCGACACACCAGGATTTGGAGACCAGATCAACAATGAGAACTGGTAAAGTTTCTCTGTTACTGTAATCAGAAAATATTCAATTAGGCTTTAGTCAGACTGTCTTAGAAAACACTTTTACTTCTCATTTTCAATTTTCCCTCCAACTGATTGGGTTCTTTTGCTGTAAATGTAGCTGGCAGCCCATCATGAAGTTTATTAACGACCAGTATGAAGCGTACCTGCAGGAGGAAATCAACATCAACAGGAAGAAAAGGATTCCAGACTCCAGAGTCCACTGCTGCATATACTTCATCCCCCCGACTGGTCACTGGTAAATACACAGACCAGAATTAGAAAATAGATTTACCGCCTTTGCCATGTGTCAAAGTGATCAATAACTTTGTCTATAATCATCTGTAAACATCACTTTTTTTAGTCCACACTAGGAATAGACTTAAAATTTTAACACAATATTGTGTGGTGTTATCACTAAGTAACGATCACAACCATACTGTCAGTGTTTGGGGTTTGTGAATGTCATCACTTAGAGGTTATCATTACAATATTTCATCACAATATTTTTTACATTAATCATGAAACATACAAAAATATTTTCAAGCTATGTGGATTTTTCAACACGATCATGTTTTGCTGCGTGTGAGAATAAAACCTCTACATTTTACTTCATTCGGTTTTAAACCCATTTAATTATGTAGATGAAGTGAATAATGTAAATGTATCAGATTTAAACTCAGAAATATTGCATACAGTTAAAAAATACTAGTCATTCTAAAGTTAGTCTCCATATATAGACTAGTAAGTAAACAGATTTTTTATGAACTTGCATTTATGACTATATAAATGACTATTATTTCTAGTTTAATCTCATCTTATTTGACCTTCTAAATATGCAGGCTTTTAAAGCTGTAAATATATAAAAATAAAGGGGAATTGCATGTTATTTTTGTTTTGCTAAAGGGGGCATATTGTAAATATATTTTAGAGTGCAATTTCATAGAATAAATGCAAGTAAAATTGCTTTTTTGGATTAAAAAAAACATTGCTCCTGTGCAATCAACGAATTGTTAAACTAGGACAATAGATTAATCATAAAATAGCTTCATAGTGGTAGCTTTAAATATATTAAGGTCTGAATTAAAGCAAAGTTACACGAGTTGAGATGATTAAAAACACACTGTAAAAAGCGCGTTGTCCTGCAAAGCATCACGACAGAAAGTCTAAATAGTTTTTATTCAGGACCGACTTTGTGACAGAGTGACGGACTGCTGCTGTGTTCATCCAGACATTTTGTTTATTATCAGGTTTAAAAAATGTTAATCTGTGCTTTGTTACCCTTCAAGTTGAACGCACACACAGAGTCCTGTCATTTTACCTCAGGACCAGGCGACATATCCCAGAACACCGTTCCACTGCGCTGCAAACACAGGCTGCTCTTGCCAACATGCAGAGTTTCTCCCTGGATTTCTTACAACTGCAAACATCTGGCTCCTATCGAACAGCCTAATCTGCTCACTTGGCTCAGCCTGTAGTTGCTGGAGCTCGGGGGACCGGGGTTTACTCGCAGGAGGAATTAGCTGGAGGTTTTGCATATTCTCACGTGTCCATGATAGATTCACAACAGATTTTCTTTAAGTCTCTGAATCTCTAGCTGAGTATGTTTGGTCTTGGGGAAACATGTAACAGCCGACTCCTCCACGAAGACACAGTTGACAACAGAGTTCTGTTCGGGTGCTGCACCTCACCTCTGTTATTTTCGGTGTCGAGGCCTGTCTTTACTCAGGCGGGGGACGGGTGTGAAATGGTGCCCCTGGGTCAAGCCAGTGATGGGAGACACCCAGGAAGGACAGCAGAGACGCCGAATGTTTGTGTTTTTGGGTGCAAGCAATCCCTTTTCGCGCTCCTGTTTCTTTTCATAATGCTTTTGCTTGGGTGCACAAGACTAGCTTGCCAAAATCTAAAAATATGCAGATGCTTCCTCAATCCCTCAGAGGTTCTGGCTCTGAAATCACATGAAACCTCCAGTGGAGCAGATCTGTGTGTAAATGACTTGATCTGGGACAATTGTTGGGGAAAACTGTCCTCTGCTGGTAAAATCTAGTATTGCAGTTTTCAGAATCAGAACATGGAGAATAAAATAGAAATGTCCTTTATTATCCCAGAGTGGGAAACCCCTGACTCTGTTCATGCTGCTAATTTTTTCTCCGTCGTGTTCTTCCCTCTCAGTCTGCGGCCTCTTGATGTAGAGTTCATGAGGCGTCTCAGTAAGGTGGTCAACATCGTCCCTGTCATTGCTAAGGCAGATACTCTCACGCTGGAGGAGAGGGACTTCTTCAAAAAGAAGGTAACTGTTTTGCTTTTCTGCTTTTCTTCAAATGATTGTTTCATTTTTTTTCTTTCTTTCTATAAAAGTTAGGGGAATGCTACCAAGTTTAGTTCCTCATGTTTTTTGGGGGGGAAGGATCAGGCAAGATTAGCTTTAAACATAAACATTTGTTTTATCATCGACAGGTAATGCTTCATAAATAACCTTCACATTTCATTGCAAATGTAGTTTAATACTACTTTTAAATATGTGTGTGGCATATGTGTTGCATGTAAAATGATTGACGCGTGTTCCTCCCTTACTTCCCATTAAAAGTGTTGCAGGTTAAGGTTTATTCTGTGCATATGTTTGTTTTTGCCGTCACCAGATCAGGGAAGAGCTGCGAGCCAATGGGATTGATGTTTACCCTCAGAAGGAATTTGATGAGGATGCCGAGGACAGAATGATTAATGAAAAAATCAGGGTGAGAGCATTTGTTTTCGTCTGTAGCAAATAATACATTGAAGCATCCACAGCCCTCGAACTTTTTCAGTTGCTTCATAACCACAACCTTCCAAAGTGTTTTACCAGGATTTTGTCTGTCAGACCAACACAAAGTAACAGAAAATTGTGAAATGGAAGGAGAATCATAATTTCAAAATTTTTACATATAAAAATGTACATGCTTGACATTCGTTTTCACCCTTCACTGTACTCTGATGCACCTAAACAAATTCCAGAGCAACAAGGTGCCTTTAGAAGCCTCCCGATTAGTAAACAGAGTTCACCTGAATGCAATTTAATCTCAGCCGTTCTGTAAAGGCCTCAGATGTCGGTTAGAGGATATTAGTGAACAAACAGCATCATGGAGACCAAAGAACACAGCCAGACGGGTCAGGGAGGAAATTGTGGAGAAGCCTTAATCGGCATTCAGTTATGAAGCAATATCCCAAGCTTGAAGGATATCACAGATCAGTTCGATGTTCAGTTCATCGTCTGAAAATGAAGAGTATGGCACAAATATGAATTTACCAAGACACAGCCACTCATTTAAAAGCATTTATCAGTTAAATAACCAAGTAAACCCATGTTACCTCTGGAATAGCTTCAGAGATGTGCAGCTCAGGTGTGAGAATCTGTTGACAGGACAGATACAACTTGTGCTCTCCACAAATCTGCCCTCTATGGGCGTGGCAAGAAGAGCCATTATTGAAAGAAAGCTTTTAGAAGTCAGCCTTGGCGCTGAATAGAAACTGTGTACGGGTCACTGCAAGCATGGTATGATGAGACGAAAAAAGAAAATTTGGGCCAATATGCTATGTGTGTAGGAAAATTCTCACTGTATATAATGCAAACAAACAAAAACAGCCAGGCCTACATATTCAATTCAATTTTATTTATATAGCGCCAATTCATGAAGCATGTCATCTCAAGGCACTTTACAAAGTCAAATTCAATCATATTTTACAGATTGGTCAAAAACCTCCTATATAAGGGAACCAGTTGATTGCATCAAAGTCCCGACAAGCAGCATTCACTCCTGGAGAAGCGTAGAGCCACAGGGAGAGTCGTCTGCATTGTCCATGGCTTTGCAGCAATCCCTCATACTGAGCAAGCATGAAGCAACAGTGGAAAGAAAAACTCCCCATTAACGGGAAGGAAAAACCTTCAGCAGAACCGGGCTCAGTATGAACGGTCATCTGCCTCGACCGACTGGGGGTTACAGAAGATAAACAGTTTAGATGACAGTATAGTTATGCATTAGAATAGCCCACTGAATATGGGCCTAAATCTGACTGAAAATATTTAACACTTATAAACTACTGTTTATAAGTTTGATTGACGTATTTTGCTGAGCTCTGTTCCTACATGTGCATCCCCGAATGACTTGAAGCTGCAGTTGCAACAAAATGTGGTTCTACAAAGTACTGACTCAGGGATGCTGAATACTAATGCACACCGCAGTTTTCCTGATGTTTTTAAATAAAACACCTGAAAAGCTGTGTTTTCCTTTTCTTCCACTTCACAATTGTACGCTGCTTTGTTTCCCTGTCACATAATTCAATTAAATGTTATTTATATAGCGCCAATTCACAACACATGTCATCTCAAGGCACTTTACAAAGTCAAATTCAATCAAATCCTCCAGGTTGGTCAAAACGTTTCCTATCTAAGGAATCCCAGCAGATTGCATCGAGTCTTAACAAGCAGCCACAGGGACAGTCGTCTGCATTGGCGATGGCTTTGCAGCAATCCCTCATACTGAGCATGCATGAAGCAACAGTGGAGAGGAAAACTCCCTTTTAACAGAAAAGGAAACCTCCAGCAGAACCAGGCTCAGTGAGAACGGTCATCTGCCTCGACCAACTGAGGCTTAGAGAAGACAGAACAGAAGCACACATCGATCCAGGGATACTTAATGTTATAGGGTAGTGGCGGATGATCTGCCCCTGTTGGATGATGTCACAGCTCACAGAACACCGGACCTACTATGAAGAGAAAGTGGGAGAACTCAGCAGAGTGAGAAAAACAGACCCTGATGTCCTCCAGTAGCCTAAGCCTATAGCAGCATAACTATAGAGGTAGCTCAGAGTAACCTAAGCCACTGTAACTATAAGCTTTGTCAAAAAGGAAAGTTTTAAGCCTAGTCTTAAAAGTAGACAGGGTGTCTGCCCCACGGACCAAAACTGGGAGTTGGTTCCACAGGAGAGGAGCCTGATAGCTAAAGGATCTGCCTCCCATTCTATTTTAGAGACTCTAGGAACCACCAGCAGACCTGCAGTCTGAGAGCGAACATTAACCATGTTGAAGTTTGTGGTTGTCGTGTAGCAAAACTGGATAAAGTTCAAGAGGTGTGATTACTTTTGCAATAATTCCACTCACTGTGGATCTTTGATTGTTGGAGCAGGAGATGATCCCTTTTGCAGTAGTGGGCAGCGATCAGGAGTACCAGGTGAACGGCAGGAGGTTGCTGGGGAGGAAGACCAAGTGGGGCACTATTGAAGGTACATTTACCTTAAGCTTACATAATTTATGATCGTCTGTCGTCAAAGATGTACATTTGCACGTTATGTTGAAATAACCTTAAGAATAACAAAAAAAGGGACAGAGTCTGTACATTTGATGCTGTGAAATGATTTCCTTTCAATTTCCTTGCTCCTGTTGTGCTACATCAAGCTTTTTGTAGACCGTAACTCTAAAAAAAAAAACCTTTTTTTTTTTAAACGGATGTTGCTTTTTTTTAAAAAAAAAATGTATAAAAGCCCATAAAACAACTCGAATCACGTAGATAAATACTATATTAATAATGTTTCATCTGAAATCACTCCATCTGTTTTCATTTTATTGCAGCATTGAGATCTCGTATTAAATGATGCTAGCCGATCCAGATAGGACGCTCTGGCCCTTTTTATCAAATGTCTCATTAAGGAAGTTTCATTTCCTGCAGCATGCTGTGCAGACACACAAGCACATGTCTGTTCTCAAGTTTGTCTGCTGTGATTCGTATCTCCTCAGATTTACATAGCTGCAGTGATCTGTGCAGTAGGTGAGGGCAGACTGGAGCTATGTTAATACTTCTATTTCTGTCTGAAAGAAAGTGACACTAAGATCTGGTAGACTGCTATAGAAAGACAGTTAAACAACGTCTACATTGTTTAGATTCTTTGTTTTATCAATTTATTAATATATTTCAAATCCTCATCCCTCCTTTTTATCTCTCTTTCATACAGTTGAGAACATCGCCCACTGTGAGTTTGCCTACTTAAGAGACCTCCTTATAAGGTGAGTGGATTTTGTCGTCTTGCTCAAAGTAAACCTCCAACATGGACGTCTGTTCACTTCCTGTCAAAACTAGGAGCTCATCTTATCTTTCATTTTAAATCATGTTTTAAAACATTAATCGACTCAAGACGAGTGATTTTTGCTGGGGTAGTTCAGTTCCTTAGATGGGGATAACCTTGTAATCTGTCTCAAAAATAATGTGGCATCTCATGTTTTTTAATACCATCTTAAATTTATCATGCATTTAGACCTGGTGAGCACTCTCAGCTTTTTAGGGGAGTTGTATATTGTGATGCACTGGCTGAGTCAGCAAGACAAGGACTAACACTTGCTTAAAACACATTTTTTTTCATAATCACATAAAACACCTGTCGGACTGAGATTAGCAATGCTTTTAGTAAATATGGCTGATCTGCTTTTATTTACGTTAATGTCCGCTGCTTTAAAGGTGCCATGACATCGCTGTATAAACCATTTCGTTTACAGAAGTTGATATTGCTCCATACAGTATGTTAATTCTCCAAAGAATTATATAAAAAAAAGTCAGTTTTTTTTTTTATTTTGAAACATAAACGTTAACCAGGCCAGGGTTTTACTTGCGTCTTACTCTAGCCCCGGTTGGCACAAATATAAGGCAGTTGTTTCAGCCTGTAGTGTTTGTTTTGGCCAAGTTTTAGAACAGCCTCAATAAAATCTTTCAATCATTTAAAGTCGAGAACATTTTAAAAATGCAAGTGTTTCCTGTGACAGACTGGGAAGCTGTTCAGCACTTCCTCCGTCCTACTGAGCTATCTAGTCAGGCCACCTGAGGACACTCTTTCTTCATTAATTATTTTGTGAAGCTAAAAGAAACCGAGGAACGTAAAAGTGCACAAGAGCGTAAAACAGCAAAGGACAGAATCTCCTAATAAGAGAAATATCAGCAGTTAAAAAAAAACAGCCCAAACTTAATTGGGTTTTTTACTGCTATGTTTTCATAAAGCTGTTAAGCGTTCTTTACTGTATTTTAAAACACATTTGTGTTTGTTTTACATAGGAGTAACAAAATAGATGTACACTCAACAAAAATAGTGTCGTGTTTATGTGAAATAAAAATTTTATTTGTACATTTCTGTAATATTATAACACTACTTCACCTTCAGACGTTTGTATTTTTTTATTTCCAAACAACTCAACATGGCTTTCAGTCCAATGGAGAGACGTTATCAGTGAGAACGGAAGATTCATTAGATCTCATCTCCATGTACGCAAACTCTCAGATAGGACATGTTTTACCGGGAAATCCATTTTATTTCCATGTTTTCCACATTGTACAAATCATAGGGCTCTATTAATGACAGTATCATAACCTCTCTGATCGTTTTAATTTGTTAAAATGTAGTATTGTTGTTTGCCTCTCCCTTTACTACATTAGTCCAGTTAATTGTGCTACATTAAGTTTTTGTGTTTTTAATTTGTGTTTTATGTTGTTTTCTCAGCAGCAATTTGTTGCCTTGCGTTTTAAAAGCTGCAGTTTTTTGGGGGGGACGAAATCAGCCTCTGACTCTACAGGCAACTGGACACTTTTAATAAAAATTAAATTAAATTAAAGGTTTAGTTCACATAAAATACCACAACATGATTTTGTTCTAAATGTTTCACGTTCTAGTTTTTACCAAATACTTTTTTTTCCGTTGTTTGCTAATTTTATTTCATGCATGTAAGATTGGGAAAAAGTAAAAAGTCATGAAATTGGCCTATGTTTAAAAATAGCTTTAGTAATTTTTATCAAGGTATACAATGTTTATGTAATCATCCTGTGATGACGCCTTCTGTGTATTTATATCATGGAGATGATGATAATACATTATATGCTGCAGAGCCACTATGCACTAATCATGCAGAAAATGAAGGTTTATGTCTTTGAAATAAAAATAAAAGCTTCACAAACTGAAAGAGCCAGAAGAGCTTTGGGGGATATTTACTGTATATTAAATTATCTTGAAAATGTATCTTCATTTTGAAGGTAACTAACTTCTGTTCTGTCTGACAAAGTCAAGCAACAGAATGTTTTCTGTTTAAAATTAGAATAAATGTCCAATACAAACCCAGATCTCATCATTTTGAACACCAGCACAAGGAGTTCTGACCATAAAATATGATCGAGACACTTGTTTTTTTTTTTTATTTAAGTAAATAAATAAGAGAGAAAGCTTCACAGAACAGAAGGCTCTGATGACGCAGCAGGATGAAGGCTGCAAAGCTCTCAGCTCACATTATGAAAAGTGAGCAAGCAGATCCAAAGGTACAGGAACAGATTAAAATGGGTTTCATTCTCATTCAAATTCATGAAAAAGGCAAAAGCAAGACAATAAGATGAATAGAAGCCACACCTTAAACTGAAATAACTACCTCTAGACAGTATGACGGGATGAAGCGTTTTCATTATCCGTGTCACAATTTGATAAAGATGTGACAAAAATATTTCCAAAACACTCGTCTTTGTCCGAATTCATAACTTTCTGTTTAAATGTGCTAAAATAAGATGATTCAGTGAGATAACACCTTACAGCTTCTTCTCATGTCAGGCTGTGGTTCCCTCAGGTTAGAACGTTTAGTTATTTGGCCCCGATGAATTGTTCATCTCTTCTCTTGCTTTGTGTTTGTGTGTGTTTGTGTGTGGTTCAGGACCCACATGCAGAACATTAAGGACATCACCAGCAGCATCCATTACGAAATGTACCGCGTGAGGCGCCTCAATGAGAACAACACGGCTGTGGCTCATGCCAACGGCATCCCCGAGCATCACCTGACCGCCCACGAGATGTAGGCGCCACCTGTCCCCGTCTGCAGCGTAATGCCCGAGCGATGAGACTTTTTAATCCCCCCCCCACTCCATGCCTCCACTCCAGCCCCGATCTCACAGGTGGGGTAAAAACTCTAAAGCCTGCCAGAGGGACTTTGTCGCCTGCAGCTTAAAGGGCTCCTTGTCAGTTTATTTCCTTTTTTCCCAAACTTTATCTTTATTGATGACAAAACGGAGAAGAAAGGGTTCTGCCTTCAAGCAGCTTTGTTTATATAGCCGCCTCCTGTCTTACGCATTTTACAGTTAATATTTTTGGTGCCAAACTGATCAGATTTGTCTGGTTTGCTTTAATCAGTTAAACACGTTTGACGTTTTGTTTCCATGGTAGAGATTTGTGCCGCATTAGAAGCCAAGTGTTTCGTCCCGAACACACACTACACCGATATGCATGAAAACCGATGATCATGTTTTAATGTTATCGCTTCATGATCGGAGCATGTTGGAAGAGGGTGAGGTAGTTCTCTGCCAACATGACTGACATGCAAGCAGCCAAAACCGTATGTTCAGTTACAGGTTACCAAAAACCACATGGTGTGCCTGAGGCGTTTGTTGTAGTGCATCACAGCCTGTGTTTTGTTCTTGCTTTTGATTGTTCTATGTCCCTATCCTGTCAAATATAAATGTCAGTTCTTTTTAAATATCAGCGCTATTTAGTAGAAATATCTTAAAGAGTGATTTAAGATGGAAAACGTATTTATGCACGTTATAAAATGTGAACATTTTTAATGACTTCCACTTATTGAAAAACATCAACACAAGCGTGCTCACACGTTTGAGCTTCTCCTGCTTTCTTTGGGGTCCTCCTGAGTGCCTTATTTATTGGAGGATGATTTGCGAGCTTGTCGGCTGAAACTGGAAAGAGAAGCAGGTTTTTGGATCCAACTAAAATTACATTTAAATATATTTTCATCCTCACGAGTCGTTTATCTTCCGTCGACCAGACCCCCTTTTGTCCCGTTGACCATAAAGTACCAAGAATCTTTCTCTTTCATGCATATCTAACGTCCTTCTGTTCTGTTCATGCTCTGTCTTGTATATTCCTCTGTGTTCTGATACATTTTTGTATTTGTATTATTGATAACAAAGTTTCCTTTTATCTTATTTTAAAGAAATAAAGATTGAAGTTTTAAATATTTATTCTATCAGTTGCACTATATCATGTTTGAAGTCCGTTTAAGCTGTTATTTTCTCTCAAAATAATGTGTGTGTGTGTGTGTGGGGGGGGGGGGGGGGGTTGTTCAATTTAAAAGACCACGTTTTAGATCATTTTCTGCTACACTGGATCCCCACAGCTTTTAATCGCAGGTGTAATTTACTCTTTCGAGCACTTAAGTTGTCATTAAGCCGTTCCTCGATTACCTTCTGGGATCAATATGGCTCTCTACATGGTCAGTGCATAGCTGATTAGCACTAATTACTGGAGGGCTGGAGTTCCTCAGTAGGCGAGGTGTGTAGAAGCTCCACAGCAGTCACCACGCCTCGGGGTACGTGTAAGGATGTGCAGACGTAAGCATCATGAAGGACTGGGGCTGCAGAATCTAAAAAGGCAGCAAAGTAATGTCAAAGTAAGTTTTGCTGTACTGATTTGAAACCAACTTTATTTTCTTCCATGGGGGGAAAAAAATTGCATTCAACCGAGGAAAACAAACCTTTTGACATTTTACCGTTCAACCTTACCGACGTCAAAGCAAAGTAATTGCTTTTGAATGCTTGTGTGATGTGCGATTTTTCAAAATGGCGACTCAGATCATCGCTCCGCCAAATGGCATCCGCCGCCGCCGCCCGTCCTCTGCGGTCTTCATCGAGCACACGCCCACGGCGCCCGCAGCCGCCGCTCTTTGGCAAACCTGAACTCTCCATCTCATAATCTGGGATCTCCTCGTTCCTCCTGCTTTTTCTGCCTCCTTCTGTCCTCCTGGGTAAAAACTGCAAGAGAAGCAGCTGCAACTCAGCGCTGCACCAACTGGGGCTCGCCGCCTCTCCTGCGTGCCTGCCACCCAGCAGTCGTCTCGTTGGCAGCCACCCAGCGCTTCGCCGCCTGCTATAATGACATTCATTAATGAGGTGCATGCCTTTTGGGTACTAATGAAGTTGGCATCTCCAAGCCAGACACAAACAGTTTGTTTATTACAGGCTGTGCACATGTGGAGTTGCTTTTCGGAGCTTTCTTTAAGCAAGCTTTCTCATATTTTGTCACATAACCACAAGCGTCTGTGTATTTTATCGGGATTTTATGTGACAGACCAGAAAGAAAAGAACAGATGGGTTGCAGCTCTCCTTCAAATAGCAATCTGAAGATTTTGCCACGTGTCTGTATTCAGCCCCCTTCATTCTACTGCCGTTAAATAAAATCCAGTGTAATCAATTGCCTTCGGAAGTCCCCGTAGTTGTTAAATGGACTCATCTTGTCTGTAATTTGATCTCCTTGTATATCCGTTTGCTATGAGAAGTCCTTAGAGGGTTTTAGGAGAACATTAGTGAACAAGCAGCATCATGAAGACAAAGGAACACAGCAGAAAGGTTAGGGAGGAAGGTGAGACAGTATCTAAGGTAAAGCACAGATGCCAAGCTGTTAAAATATGGCCGTCCACCTAAACTGATAAGTGTTTATCAGAGAGGATGCTAAGAGGCCCGTGTAACTCAGGAAGAGCTGCAGAGATCCACAGCTCAGGTGGAAGAATCTGTCAGCACAGCAACTATTAGCTGTGCACTCCACAGATATGTCCTTTATGGAAGAGTGGCAAGTAGAGAACCATTAGAAGTCCCATTTGCAGACGAGAACTTCTTTTCATCGACGCAGAACTGCGTGTGTGGCAAAAATGAACACTGCACACCTGAGCGCACCAATCCCTGCAGTGACGCATGGCAGCATCATCCTGTGGGGCTGCTTGTCTTTAGTAAGGCCGGGCTAGATGAGGGATGGATGGAGTTTAAGACGAGGCCTGAAAGAAAAGTCACTGTAGGCTGAAGACTTGAGAGACTGTGGCAGAAGTTATTCATGTGTTAAACTGGCCCAGTCGACATTCAGACCTTCATCCAGTTGAACGTCTGGTTAATCCTGAAATCTGACGTTCACAGATGCTCTCCATCTAGTCTGAGCTTGAGCTCTTCTGGAAAGAAAAAAAAATGAGCAAAAGCGTCAGTGCATACTTGTAAAGCTGAGAGAGGCATAACCCAAAAGATTTGCAGCTGTTATTGCACTGAAGGGTGGTGATGGGAATGCTGAATACAAATGCACGCCACTATTGTAGTTATTCATTCCTGAAATGAAAGGCTCTTTAATTAGCTTTTTTTTTTTCTTCTTCAATCGTCGGTACTAGTTTGAGTGCACCATAATGCATTTCACCCCGCTGCCTTATCTCGTTAATGAGTCTGCCCATCTTATCTGCATAGAGCCAATGTGCTACCAATTAACATCTGTTTGTACGATGAGCACGATATAGCATCACGTTATGTTTTTCTTTTTTATAATTAGTCAGCCTGATTGGAAAATCACTAGAGGTATCTGTCTCTGTGAGGGGCTCTGATGGTGCTTTGCATGTATTTGCATATCTGCTGCTCTCCTCCACTGCGCGGGCATAAGGTGGTGTTGCCCTCATTTGTCTCATCCCTCCCCAGTCTGCTGCCTCTCCCCTCCTTTGTTGCCTCACCTTCTCCTTCTCCAGCCGAAACCCCCTTCCTCCCTCCCGCCCTGCCTCCCCTCTCGCCCAAGTCAGTTTCCTGTCTTGCTCCTGGCTCTTTGCCAGCCTCTCAGACATGCGTTGGGGAAGGGGCTGCGACCGCATGCAAATCATCCGACTTTATGGAGATCAGCCCCGCTGTTAATTAAAAGTCAGCTGCCGATTCAATTAGCTGTCTGAAAAGAGAGGGTTGAAATGGGTTTTCTTGGGTAGATGCTGTGCAGATCCGAAAGTGCCAATGAGATTGGGAAAGGCAAAAGCCATCCTGGTTGGGTCTGAAATGGGTTGGGAGGGGGAAACAAAGGGTTCAAAGTGTTGGACACTTTGAAACAGCATCTGAAATCTGGGAGATCAGTTCGTGGTTGTGGTGGAGGTATGTAGTATGCTCGCATTCAACTCTGGGATTCAGTAGCTCGCTCCTCGAAAGCAGAAGTAGGAGAGAGGCATAGTCTACACGTCATCCGCGGAGGGGAAAATATCCAGTTGGCATGTGTAAGTGATCATTTAAAAGCAAACATCGTGGTTGATGGTGAACCATTAGACGAAGAATACACATTGTTGGTTTCCATCAAAGTTCTTTTCATTTGAAGGGGTTTCAGGATTACAAAGTTGATACTTTTATGAGAACGACAAACATTCAGTAATGTGGCGACATTAAACCCTGCAGCAAATGCTCTGAGAGACGCGTTAAAGCCAGAAGACGTTGAAACCTCTCGTAATGGAGGGATGTTGATGGGGGGGGGGACCGAGGAGGCAAATCGTCTCTGTCAGAAGGCGGTGAGCAGAGGTGATGGACGACGGCACGCTTGAGACGTGAGGAGCATGAAAGAAACTGGGCAGCAGGAGAGAATGGAAGGAGGAATGGCTGAGCAGCTGTAAGGAGTGGGAAAGAAGTGGATCCTTTTGTATGCAGCGAAGCTGTCATTATTTACCAAAAACCAACAGAAACCCTGTTATTTCTTTTTATAAGATTCATTGTTTTATTCCATCCATTGTCTTCTGATTGTCTTCTGATTGTCCTACTGTGAACTCCCCCCAGATGACAGAGCTCCTCACCCCATCTCTAAGGTTGAGTCCGGCCAATAGCCAGAGGAATTTCCGGGATACTTTTTTTTTTTCTTTTCTGGTCATGACCCATATCTCATAACCACTGGTGAGGGACCGGTGAATTGAGAGCTTTGTTTTTTAACTTAAGCTCTTTCTTCACCACAACACACCCGATCAGGGCCCGCCTTACCGCAGATGAAGCACCAAACCAGCGGTCCATAGCCTGTCCCAACCTACCATCACTTGTAAATGTAAAATTTAATTGAATTCATTTTCTAACCTATATTATCTTACATTAGTTCTATTGCTTTCTGAGATGTATAGAAGTGTTAACCAGAAAGAAATGGAGCCATATATAATGAACCAATTTCTAAATTTCAATATCCTGGCTGCTACTATGAGTGAATGACAAAGCTGGATGTTTGCAAAAGCATCCTTATCTAGATTTACTGTATTAGCTGCAAATGAAGAATGGCATATGAAAATCTGACAGTACAGATGAGTATCTTAAGTGTGTGTGTGTGTGTTGGGGGGGGGGGTATATTTCATTTGAAGTGCTAGATTAAAGACCGTGGAAGCACTTATACTATTACAATCACTGAAACTGCCTTTGTTTTCCTACTATTTTATTATTAAAAACCTAATCTTAACCCTTCATTTAAGTCATCTTCAGAACTGCATCTTACAAGCCAGCAAAAATACAAACTGAATCCTCATTTATATAAAAGAAATTACTGTAAAAAATAATAATTTCCACATCCTAGCCTGTTTCTAAATGACTGAAATCAAACCTCAAGTGTTATTTACCAAACAAAGATGAAGCCAAAATTGAGTCCAGATCTTTCTGTCCACTGACAACATAGTTTCATGTTTTGTCACAGGAGAGCCATGACACGAAGGAAAAACATTATGGTTAAGAAATGGAGCAACATCCCAAGATATCTGGACATCAAAACTTGGGCACAAACACGTTGATGATCCTTAAACATGCCACTGAATTAACTGCTGACATTTCCAAACCCTGCATGTTTAATTACAGGTTAAAAGCTTAAAAGTATAAATTAGTTACTTTTCCGTTCTCTTTTTAGCCTTCCTGTTATCTGCTTTGAGACTTGCTCTCTCTCAGCCTGAATGAATAAGAGACGTGTCGCCTCATGCAATAGAAACGAGGTTACTTTAAAATGGCGCCATCCATATTTGTGATACGTCATTTTTAAACATCTCCCTGACTCTTAAAATTGCTGACTTTAAGTCCTCTTCCCTCAGTAAAACCGTCCACACCCAGGAGTGTTGTCGTCACAACCTGGTGGCATTTCCTATGGTGCTTTCCAGATCAGAAAAACATCTGATTTTGAAGGGGCCTAGTCATTTAGTAAGACTTTATTGTCTACGCCAGTAACTCCCTCTAGGTTGCAAAGGTTTTTTGATTAAATGATCACGCCTGGTTTGCTTATTATATTTTATGTCTGTGTTTTACACTTTGTTTTTCCTCTATTTGTTAGTAAACAAAGCGCTTTTATGTATTTTTACCATAATAAGACAATGTGTACAAGTACGATATTGCACATTCGCTCACTGAATAAAGGAGAAGCTATGGAGCCCCCGGGCATAAATATGAGGTTATAATGATGATATTATAATGAATAAATACAGTCACAGGTATATATTCATTCTTATCCGTGAAAGGTAATGCCAATACATCTGGTTTGTACTGTGAATTGGTTGGTACAATTCCAAGCAGCACATAAATGAGCCATCATCTCTGAATTGCTCCACTGCATGGCATCTCCAATATGGCGGTGACGTCGACCTGTGATTCAGCGCACAACAGGTATATTTGTCTGTGATGGAGCCAAGCGAGTCAGCAACGTCCAGCAGAGGTGTAAAAACACTATCAGGATGCCACTTGGCGTATATTGCTTTATTTGAAGATGAATAATTAGTTTTTTTTATGTTTTCCTTTTATGGTCAAAATATATGACTAGGCCCCTTTAAGTTTTAGGTGGTCCCCAAGGAGATGGTGATCGACTTCAGGAGAAGACCCCCGGCCCCACCTCACTCACCTGTGAACATTCAGGGGCAGGACATAGAAACTGGAGAGTTTCAAATACCTGGGTTTTCACGTCAATAATAAGCTGGACTGGACTCATAACACAGACGCTCTGTATAAGAAGGGCCAGAGCCGGCTCCACCTCCTGAGGAGGCTGAGGTCTTTTGGTGTGAGCAGGCCTCTGCTAAAAACCTTCTATGACTCTGTGGTGGCCTCAGCCCTCCTCTACGCTGTCGTCTGCTGGGCCCCAGGCAGTGCAGAGCGGGACAGAAAGAGGCTGAATAAGCTGGTGAGGAAGGCCACTTCTGTCCTGGGCTGCACTCTGGACTCGGTGGAGGAAGTGGCTGAGAGGAGGGTGTTGTCCAAGCTTACATCCATCATGGACAACACCTTCCACCCCCTGCATCAGACTGTAGAGGAGCTGAGCAGCTCCTTTAGTGACAGACTTAGACATCCTGTCTGTAAAAAGGAGCGTTACCGCAGGTCATTCATTCCTGCTGCTACCAGATTATACAATGCTGCAAAATAACTGTAACCACAACTGCAATAACTAATGTGCAATGACTAATGTGCAATAATCTATTTAATACACTGAGCTACAACCCGTGCAATAATCCTGAAGTAGTGACTTCTGCTGCTATTAACACCTGAACATATGTCAGTACACATGTATGTATGTATGTACAAATATATACACGAATGTATATGCACATATATACGTGTAGGTATGTATGTATGTAGGCGTATAGGTATATGTATATATATATATATAAGTATGTATATATGTTTATATATATATATAGATCACCATGAATGTAAATAAGACATCATATGCCCATTCCTATTTCTTTTGGTATTCTTTTGATCCATTATATATATGAAGATTCACTGTATATAACTGAATGCACCTTTCCTAATCTGCACCTTCTTGTATGAGCCGATGTGGCAAGTGAATTTCTCCATTGTGAGATCAATAAAGCCTATCTTATCTTATCCCCACTAAGAGCTGATTGAGTTGAACATTACCCAATTGGTCGCCGGTTGATTTTTCTAAAGATAACGGTTCAAACCAGAACTATTATTATTTTACTTTCAATTCAATTCAATTCAATTTTATTTATATAGCGCCAAATCATGAAACATGTCATCTCAAGGCACTTTACAAAATCAAGTTCAATCATATTATACAGATTGGGTCAGATTATACAGATTGGTCAAAATGTCCTATATAAGGAAACTTTGAGCGTTTGGGTTTTGGTTTTAGAATGCAGAACACACAAAACACTCACTGCTTCAAATGAGAGCCTAGCTTATCTGTAATAAACTAAACTGTCACGCCATAACCACATCTGAATGCATGGAATCCCCACCCAGAGCTCAAATTAAAGCGATTGTACCTGAGGAAAATCCCAAATGAACGCTGTGTTGATTTCAGGCTCTCAATGGCTAAATATTAATATTTATATTAAACAGGAGCAGAAAAAGAGGGATGTACGGTAAGGTATGTACACAGTTTGCAGGTGTGAAAGTTGTGTGTGGTGATTAAGAACAAGGCTAAACCTGATTTAAAATGGAGCAGAAAACAAAACAAAAAAAAGGTAAATGGAATGAGGAAATTGTCTAATAGTTTTTTGTCCTTCATGTGCAAAGGTTTTTGCGGTGGTGGAAAAGATGAAGATGCAGAGATACAGTGATGAAAACAATCTAATTACCTAGTCGCTCTAGTTGTAGCTGTACACTAGGAGTGATAAAATGCTTGTCAGCAAAATTGACTGGAAACAGTGTCTGCAGGAGGAACATTTATTCTACAGAAAAAGAAAAAAATCGGTATAAAACCCAGGCAAAAGGGAACTTCCTTCTAGTATTACCATCCCTGACCTCTATCCTGATGATAACCTACAGTAGGTGCTGCCTTTAATATTGAGTTTCAGCTTGACAGTATGCCACTCAAGTTATGGATCTGCCCTCAGATCTGAAAGTGCAGCCTGGGCTACCTTCTTCCTCCCCGGTTGGCTGTCGCTCATAACCATCGAGTTCATAGGCGTATATTAATACCCTCTAGATCCTCACATACCTGGCTGGGGATCTGTAAGCTGATGTTGTCCTTGAACTAAGCCACTTTCACCTCTCTGACCTTAATCACATCAAAGATGACTTAATATTGCCTGAAAAAGTACGCTCGCCTCCCCGCTGTCAAGTGCACATCTGTCCTCGGGGTTTTTATTTTTTTCTCTCGTCTTTATTAACTTGTCTTTCCTGAAGGGTTTGATATTGTGCCGGTTTAATATAGTATGAAAACTGTCTTCTGCACAAACTCCTCGTGCACAAACACTCCTGAAGCTCTGAGTCTGTCAGAAAGCAGCCAATAAAGCAGCCTGCTTTAGGCCTGTCGTAAGCCCTGAGCATCCTATTCACAAGACTTTAATTTAACATCACAGTATCTTCAGTCAGAGGCTCATCATGAATCTAAATTGAATGTAGGTTTGGACTTTGCCTGTACCGTTCTAACACATGAATGTGCTTTGATCTGAACCATCATACTGACTCTCTGGTTGTATGTTTGGGGTTTGTTTTCAGGTTTTCTTCCAGGATTACTCTGTATTCAGCTTCTGTACTGCAAAAGAACAAGTCTCCGCAGCATGATGCTCCCACTACCATGTTTAATGATGGGGGTGGTATGTTCATGGGGATCTCCATGCCTAGCATTTTCCCTTGAAGCTAAAAAGTTCAGTTTTGATCTCATCTGACCACAGCAGCTTTTTCCACATGATTACTTTACACCCAACCTGGGTTGTGACAAACTACCGAACCTGCCTACTTCTAGATCAACATCTGTTCACTGATGTCCTCTTTTTGTCTGCTCTGAAATTCTGCTTGCAAGTTGAACTTCTTTTTTTTTTTAAAGAAATTGCTTTTTGTAAGTGTTTGGAAGCAGTCTTGTTTGTGACACAGAAGTGTAGCCATTACCTTGGTGCTAATCCACACACTGCCAGAACCAGTGAACCAGAGCCCAGCAAGCTCAGCCGCCTGAACTTTTTGACAGAGATGCTGCAACACAAATACATGCAATAACAAACACCGTCTTCCCATGCACACAGGTGTAGATTTATCCTCTAATTCCGTTATGGAGTATACTCTCGCATTAGATTAATCTGTTAAGGCTTAAGGCTGTGTGTTTGTATGCGGGTGTGTATTAACCCCACAAATACATTGTTTTGTTTTCTTTTTTTTCTTGTTAATAAAATAACTTGTTTCAGTACTGTGAGTAAATTATCAGCCTTCTCTCAATGGACGTGGTATGGTCTAAGATAACAAATAATGACATGTCCTAATTCATTTTGTTTTTTTGTTTTTTTTACTAGCGTTACAGAAATCATAGCCTGATGTTTGCTGACCAACTTGTTGCATGATTTCCCTGGTATTTGGACAATTCATCTTTGGAGATGAGCTCCGAACCTTTAACACTGAAAGGTTTAATTGAGACACACACTCAAGTCAGGAAATATAAAGAGTTGGTTTTCTGGCTGCATCAGGTTCATTGCCAAGATTCATTGTGGCAGCAAAAAAATAAACAACCAAAACACACACATCCTTGCTTTTTAAAAAAAATATTTTATTTATTAGCGGAAAACCACTGGTACAGAACACACACGAAACAGTATTCTCCACATTTCCCCTCTTCCCTTAAACATTGTTGCTAAATAAAAAAATATTCCCATCCCATCCCTCCCAATAAAACAAATAAGAATGACTCAACCTTTAAATGACGCGGTAGCTCAAGAGAAATAAAATTACAAAAACAAAGTTGAAATCAAGCAGGAAAATGAAGACAAATGACTAAATTAATTGCTTAAATAAAATAGATACAATGTCAGAATCAGAGACAAATGATTAACACACACCTTGGTCAAAGTTTGTGTGGCAGGCCAGACCAGGTGGAGCGCTCAAAAAGGCTCAACTGGGTAAAGTGACTAAGGAGATAATTCCGAAGGAGGGAGTAAAAATCGTCTCCTGGTTAATTTGCTACAAACCCCGTCTGATGCGCATTTTCTTTTTTACGATATTTTAAAGGTTTGCTCAAAATCTGTATGAGAATTGGATGGAAACACAGCTAATGTTCCACAAATGATGACAAACTAGTTTTGGAGGCCTAAGCCTCACCAGTCTCCAAACAGCTGAAAACCCCTTTTGTTTTTCTGTACGCTTCCAAAAAAAAGCTCTCTCAGACCTGGAAAGGGAAAAGAAAACAGAGAAAAGGCGACCAATTATTTGCGCCTGTGATCCAGGTAAACACTGAATAAGTCTGCTTCATTAAGGAAATATGTGGGTTTAAATATGCGCAGCTCTCTGGTGCCAATTCTATTTTACTGCCGAGCACCGCCGGAAGGTTTCATCCATTTGTTGGGATTTTTAGGATTTAAAAAGGACAGAAGGTGAAGCCGCATTATGCTTTCGAGAACAGAACACCTGATGTAAAGATTTTAACAATGAGCCAAAGTGGTTTTCTGTGTCCTTTGTGCATTTCATGAAAACATACCTCCTGTTCTTACAGCTAAAAGCATGTTTCTTGGTGTAGCTTTTTCAAAACCCACATTCAAAATTATCCATTACTTTCATAATAATAATGGCGCTTAAGAGCTTTTCCTGCTCAGGGAGCATTAATGTATTCAAGAACTCAAGCAATGCATTTTTCAGATGAGTCCACAAAAGAAGTGCTTCATTTGTAATAGCAGGACTTTTGTCATGCATTTGTCAGAAGGAACAATAAGCAAACAGCTAAAATCTTTGTGCTCTGGGCAGAAGACGAGGCTGTTGTCTTGAAATACATTTTTATTTGCATTTCCCAAAGCTTGTCTTGTCTGACTGACCCAGGAAATGTGTGGTACTGCATTCAGGCAAATCATACAGTAAGAGGGGCAATAGTAGTTAAGTAAGGGTTGAAATGTTGATCCATCACTTTTGACGTTATTGTTGCTGCTCAAATGCTACTTTTTGAGCGATATATTGGCATTACTGTTTATTATTTCCAGCGGCGTTTAATGTTCAGAAGGAAAACAAGAAATCTCTGAGGATGCGAGAGGTTTAAGACACTTCTTAATGATTCTAATTCCAGCTGTTTTTACCAGTGGAATATAACTAATTTAGGCAATAATAATTAGACACACACTTTTGAATTGAATGTGTCTTTTTCTAATCAACATCAAGTCCAAATAAGACATATACATCCAGCAATAATTAATTGAATGTCTCTTTGCAGGTTGTGGAGGAATTGCACACTTTTTGTAGCCCCCGACAAGCTTCTGGCATAATTCTGGGTGAATGTTTGACCCTATCTTCTCAGCAGAAATGGTCGAGCTTATTAACATTTACTGGTTTTCTGGCACTCACCAGGGTTTTTTTAAACATACTCCACACATGTGTCTCCAGTTACCATTCCCGTGCTTCACAGCTGCTACAGTGTTCTTGGATAAGAGCTTTACCTTGATTCCTCCATAGATGTGCTTTGTTACTGTGACATTTGGGCGGCTGCACATGTCAGCAGATCTAGATGGAGTTCAAAGCCAATTGTATTCCAGCAGATTAAACCTTGGACTTCTGGTTCTTCGGTTGTTCTTGAACTTCATCCGATGGTGACAGGTTGCATTAGATGGTTGAAACATGGACACAACTAAGGATCACAAGATGACATGAGCAATGACTTTGGTGAACTTCTGTGGGTTAGAGAAAATCCACAGTGAATTCAGGCCTGTGCAACCAATTCTTACTTTGAAAAATTGCTGAATGTGTTTAATTTTTCCACCCTGGTAAAGAAACAGTTCAAAAATATCACCAAGCGCCCAAAACTGAGATGAGATTCATACCCATGATCAATATAAACTTCTGACTGAAACTGTAAATGAAGCCTTTTTAATCTCACTATGCAATTTGTTTCTCATTCACCCTTTTGTTTGCAACATAATTGCACTCTGTATGAACTAAAGTGTTAAATACCTCGGGAAAAGAATAACCGTAGACCAGAAGTGCGCTTTTGATATGTGAATTTTATTTCTCACATCCTGACACGCACTGCTTAACAGACATTTCTTCACAACATTCAATCATAGTTTCAAAGATATTTTTTGAAGTTATCAGTTAAATAATAACATGTAACCCCCATCAAACACTGCATTCCTCCTGTGTTCTCTAACCTTTTTTTCACAGGTCGTTCAGTTATGCCAACACCGCTTTCCTGCTCCTGTCCATCAGAACCACATGAAAGTAAATCGGGCTCTGAAAGATTTGAAGGGTACAAATCTCCATGAAGGCAGAGAGGGATCTGCTGTTCTGTAATTTCCTCTGTGGATTTAACCAAGATTTGAAAACCTTGTAACGAATGAAAGAGGATTTTCCGACGGGGATTACTATAATCAGCAGCAAGAAGTGAAAAGTTTTCCAAACCATCTTTTGTCTTCTTATTCTTATTGTCTTTATCGTCTTTCCTTTGTAGCGTGCTGCTAATCTTGCTGTATTTGTGTAGCATAAGTAAAAGTCAAGTAATAAGAAATTAAGAGGATCACATTTTAGTCCTGATGCTCATTTACGAGCCACCCTCCACTTAAATGTAGTGAACTGGAGAATAACAGGAAAGGAAATGTCGGCTATGCTGAACGACGACTTAAGGGTGCTCGTCTTAAACTCTGATCAATAATCGGAACCCAGACTCGGGTTCAAAAATAATACAGGTTTGGCCAACCAGCAGATGTGGTTGGTGCAGATGTAAATGGAAGAATAGTTAGGCAAACATTTTCACTGAAGAATACAAAAATCTTCTTAATATGGAAAATGTTTGTACAACAAAGTATTTCACAGCGACTTATACTCAAAAGCAGACTTGGACGCTTCCATTCATTAAATTCGGCTGAATGCAGCAAAGCTTTTCAAAGAAACACACACACATTTTTTTCTTGACCAAGAAATCAAAAAACAGTCAATGCAAAAAAAAAGAAAAATTAAGAAAAATTGTATGCCTTACTTTTAATGAGGCAAATGTTTGCACAAAACACCAAAAGAAGAATAACACTTTTATTTTTGTTTTTTTCCCTCTTAGGAAACAAGCCTTTAACGTGTTTTTTTTGCTCTAATTAATATGTAAATTTTCCCTTTCTTCATCAATAGCGTATGGTGATAGTTTTAGTCTACTCTAATGATGCAAAAGACTTTCTACATTTTAACACCTCAGCTGTTGTCTTAACCAAGCTAAAGCCTAGGAACGCCTTGATTAATTAGGCAGGCAGTAAATAAGGCTCCAGACGACGTGAACCAAGCGCATTTTGGTGAATTTGGCACACAGAGAAAACCAGATGACCTCCGCCTTCTGCCTTCACTAAAATCAGGGGTCAGCGACTGGAAAAATGCCAGGGGAGCTTGACTGTAACCCAGATGTTACTGTAGCCACCCGCACAGCTCGTCAGCAAGGTGTAAGTCGAATTCTCCGGCTTAATTAAGAGAGGGCCGCATTCGAGCTGCCATCTCATTTAGCTAATTAGTCATGAATATCAAATGGCAGATTTTTAATTAGCCCACCATTGTCAGGGAGAGAGAGAGAGAGAGACGGGGGAAACATCAGACTAATTTTCTCTGCTCGGTTGGTCACACTTTATATTTCACAAACTACATAGAAATGGGATTTGATTCCTTTGTAATTGTCTGCAAGTTGTACGAGGGTTTATTCTCGCATCTTATGCAGGTGTGGCAAATTCAAGGCTCTTGAAGCTTATGTATGCTGTGCCCAATCAGATCTCGGCTAAACTAGAAACAAATGGAATGTTGAGGAAACATAATTATACTTTTTTTTAGTTTCTTTTCTCAGAATTATTTTGAAAGTAAAAAAAAAAAAATAGAGTGAACTCTAAGCGGACCAAAATAACAACCCTCCGCCATGGTTAAGAGTGCTCAAGAAAGATGGCAATGAGAGGTTCCCACAGCATGATACTGCCGTGACACCGGTCTCATCTGACCAGAGCTTCTTCCACTTGTTTGCTGGACATGGCGGGCAGCAATATGAACACCGTGAGTATAACTTATCTTTTGCGTGTAAATGTAAATTCAAAAATAGATCCTATCGTTTTAGTCCTGCTGTGTGTTTGGCTCCTTCATTTAAGAACCGATATAACTCCTACTAAATCCCCAGTCTGTAAAATAAATGGGGAGGTTTTTGTGCTGTGCTCCTACTTAATGGATCAGATACCCTTCATTACTTTGAATTCTTTTTTTCTCTATAAGGATGAAATGTACATTTTACTGAGATGTGATTTTTTTTTTTTTTTACTCGTGCTAATCAAAAGAAATGAGGAGAATGCAGGTAGTAGTGCGGGCTGTTGAAGCAGCGGTAAAGTCTGGAGGGTCTGACGGAGGGCCGGTAGGTGGCTGTAGGCTTTACTCTGCAGTTGGTAATTAGATTGATTAAGGCTGAGCTTCTGCTTGAGACACAATGACAGGGAGCTGGGAATGGAGATGGATGAGCCTGCGGGGCTGCAGCTACGAGACAAGAATGGTGAACAGAGCTCATCAAGAGAAAAATAGGACCTTAGGCTCTGATCCTCGTATCCATCCCTGGTCTGTGCCAAAGTGGATTGCTTCTTTGCTCTCTTGTCCCTGGACAGGCTGGACAGAAAGGGAAATTATACATACCTGTCTTTGTTCATTTTTTTAACAACTGAGTTGTTTCTCTCTGCTTCATTGATTGCAGAGGCAAACTGAAATCCATCATCCTTGATCATCCACTCGCTTGGACCCTTCTCCTGTGGGTCTGTGCATGGAGGAGAGCAGGTGAGCTCCACGTGCGTCCATCAGTTCCCACCTTTTGAAGTTATTTGTTTTTATGGGTGGCAGAAGGAGAGAGGAAAAAAGGAGAAAACGCCCTCGGCAGGTATGCTTTCTGTCTGCAGGCGGAGCGGCGCCCAAACCACAACTTCCTCAGTCGATATCAGGTTTCGGGGCTGCTCGGTGATTTCCAGACGTTTCACAAGATAGCTGGGGAAATTCACATCCCTCATGGGACATTTTATTTAGCTATCACCACCAAAAATGTGGCAGCAGATCAAAGCCTTGATGCCTACTGTGTGTCCATCTCTGTTTTGCATGCAGTCTTCATTGTAGTGCGTCATAAAATGGCAATTAACTCGCAGCGTGTCAGAGTTTCTAAGTGGCCAAAGACAGCCGTGATCGAGGCAGAAAAGACTCAGTAAATATAGATTCTGTCGACTGATGCAGCTTTAAAGGAGGCATGTAGAAATATTTAAGTACCCAGCAATAAAAAAAATACATCTAACACCAGATATTGTGAATCAATGAAGAGTTTTTTTCTTTGCTTCCATCAGCGAAACATATGAATCTTTAGCTCACAACAAGGCTGTTTGGACTGCTAATGTGTGTTTGATATAGAAGGGTAACTTCCCTATTTTAAAGGAATTTTTAGGCTCAGAGTGAGGAAAAATGTGTGAAAATGAGTTCTAAATAACATTAAATATTGGTGTATATGGTGCAATAAATCATTGGACCTAGTCTGCAGGGCTGTACGGTGGTGCAGTTGTTAGTACTAATGCCTTGCGGCAAGAACGTCAATTCAGTTCTAATCAGTTTAGGTTTGAGAAGTCAAAGCAGAGACACATGAAGATCACAGAAGCCCCGATCCAGGAGTACTTTCTATATTATAGTTCCCAGGTTGCAATCCTGGCCTGGGGTCTTTCCGCGCAGAGTTTCAATGCCCTACCAGTCCATGGGTTCTCTCTGGGTACTCCAGCTTTGTTCCACGGTCCAAAAACATGGCTGCCAGGTCGATTGGTTACTCTGAATTGCCCTCAGGTATGAGTGAGTGTGTGCATGGGTGTGTGACTGTGTTCCTGGGATAGACTGGGAGCCTGTCCAGGGTGTACCTCGCCTGTCAGCCAAATACCGCAGGAGATAGGCACCAGCTCCACCTGGACCCTGCAAGGATAAGTGGCTGAGCACGATGGATGAATCTACATCTACAGCTGATTTGTCGAATCGCTGGAGGAGTGGCAGGTGTTCTCATTTGGCATATGAGAACACCTGGGCAGCTTTGAACCAGGACAACTGAGGGAATCTATTGAGATGGACTGACAGGAGAGAATAAACAGAATAGTAAACACAAGGAAATCAAGCAGAAATATTGACCAAATACATAAAATTAACACAACCCTCCCATGTTATGATAAGACAAACGGTTTTTCACAGGCTTCAAGCAAAAGGAGGAAAACTATGAAATGCCTGACAGAAGAGATTCAGAATGAAGATTTGATTGTTTGGGTTTAAATAAAACATTACATGTTACTCACTGGGCCATAGCATGACCGTTCAGTCATTATAATGCAAACAAAATCCCCAATTCTCCACTGAAAGATCCAGACTGGAGCACAAGAATGAATGGAAGAAATCCAGACGTGCTGGAACCTGGAAAGGTTTATTGGCCGAAACATTGTTGGAAAAAAATCCCACTGAACAGTAACATCATTTTTGTTTGTTTTTTAATCTGCTACATTCTGTGCAACACACTCCAGTACGGTTGGCGGTGATGTGCACCATCAAATGTTATTGAAATCCGACCTGTCACGTGTATTGAAGGAAGAAAAAGTGATGCGTTATTCCTCAGTTGATCATTCACTGTATATGAAGCTTTCAACTAATTACTCCTTGTTGGAGCAATCCTGCTGCATTCTTTCTGTAAGTGTTTTCTTGTTTTGGATCCAAGGAAAGGAAAGGCAAACACAATGTTTTTAAAATGACAGACTTAGAGCAACAAAGTGCTGAAAGATCCCATTTTAAAGACTTGTCTATCATGTGTAGAAACAACCCTGGTTCCCCTCAGATAGGAAGCTCTTCTGCATATAAATGGCACAAGGGTTTGTATTATGAAGGCTGACAGACATTGAAAGATGCAGTTGAATATTATCTGGTGTTAAACTGAAAATAAATGGACAGAAACAAAGTGAAAAAGCAGCCGCAGATGTCCTGAGCCGATGCTCCTACAAGCACCTTCAGATCCCTTATAAAGAACTGAGTCTAGTAAATATTCTGGGTGGTCGAAGTTGGTTCATCATCCACATGAGGCATGATGGGAATCAGAGGTTTAAAGAATCAAAGGGGGTTCTGTTTTTGCAAAGCTAATGCGGGAACAAACCAAGGAGAGAGAACACGCTCGTGTAATCTGGAGTCCATGGTAATTTGCAGAAAAAGGAGGGACATGAATCTGTCTCCCTGGGAGCAACGAAGATGGAGACCTGATTGAATGCTGGGACTTTATCCTTCCATTCATCACCAGGAGGGAGGCGTGTACAGAACGTGTAAAGATGAATTCATGTGGCACATTTCTGTCTGTCTATAACACACATTATACAAGCTCTGTTCTCATGATATTAAAATGTGGATAGTTATTGATCTGTGGTGTATTAATAACCCCTTGTTCATCCTCTTCGCACCCTCTCTGCCCTCGGGTGTCTTCAGGCGCGAGATGGAAGCACTCTCTAGAGCTGCAAATTTAATCTGCCTCTTGGAGAGCTACTCCTAGATGTTATGGAAAGCATCAGTCAAGTCACATTTTCCAATTCAACACATGACTTGAGGTTAACAAAGGTAAAGATAAAGCCTTTGCATTTTTATTTTAAGATAGACTGCTTTACATGCTGGTTTTGGAAGGGGTCGAAGCTTACAGTGGCTGTATCGATTACTGAAAAACTGTTGGTAAGATTTTCATTTTGATACCGGGCATATTGTATCTGGGGTAGTCTGTCTGGCCCTTTGACCTCTGACCTTTCCGGACAGTCCCTGGAGATCCTATGTTTTAGGAACCTCTCAATCAGTGGCTCTCAAAAGTGTACACACCCCTCTTACAATACCAGCTTACTGAGACTTTTGAGTTAAGACCATGATAAAATCTTGTCCACCTTTAACATGATGTACTGTATGTCCTGTAAAATTCAACTGATAAACAAAGAAATCTGTTAAGGAAAGAATGCTCAAATAAAAAGCCCTAATAGCCCTTGTTTGCATAAGTGTATGCATTCTTTAATGAATAATTTAAGCACCATTCTATTCAGTTTTAGCATTCAGTCTTATTTGTCAGCTGACTTGACAGTATAAATTTTGTCCACTCTGCAAACATTTCTGAACTCTCTGATTTACTGCCAGAATTCGTTCTGGGCTTTGTTTAATCCATTTCAAAACTTCGATTTTTTTTTTATGTTGGAGCCATTTATTTATATTTGTGGATTTCTATGACGCCAAATGGCGTAGAACAGGAAAAGTTTGATGGTCATCGGTAGCTCATGAGCATTTCTATAAAGGGTATGTAAACATGTGGTTTGAACTGTGCACTGATGGTGATTTGAATCCCTTATTCAAAAATGTCAAACTATTAAACTATAGCTTTGAAGCCTAATCTACATTTGCGTTAGATGGCAGTGTTCAGTGTTGAGCATCATAGCTCAATATGAAGCACAAGTAGACATATTGCTCAGAGAGTTAATGATATTTTATTCAACGTGCTGCAGCCTAAAGGTCATCAACTAAAGCTCCCTGGAGCAGAGCAGAGAAGAGTAAATGTGTGAAGGACTCAGGAACAAAGAGAAAAACTGTCTTCCTTTTTCATCTCCTTGCAGTCTTTATCTGTTAATGAAGCACAATCCACTGAAGAGCACAAGCTCTGGGATTTGTCACGTTATCCCAGGCTTAGTTCAACAACCTGTCTCAAGGCTCCGCTACTCTACAATGCAGCAGCCATGCTTCCCTTTGTCAAGATTTTAGATCACATTCTTTTAAGTCTTTTTTTTTTATATTCTTTATGCTCATGCCTCAGCCAGATTATCACAGATAGTTTTAATATTATGTTTCTTCTTCCACACAAAGAAATGGGTTTCAACATTTTAAAAAAAAAAGATTGGCTACAAATAGCATGAAGTATCCTGAGGAAATGTCTGATTGCAGAAATTTGATTTTTCTTACTTTTTTCTGAAGCTGATTTACACGAACACAATATTCGCATCTCATAAATTTGATTGAAACTTGAAAATGGGAATGCCTTTAAGATGTTAAAAGAGGCCCATCGTGTAATTTCATTGCATGCAATGAGCAGAGTTTCCACCTCATCCACTACAATATGCGGATGATGCTACACTAACTGCCACAGTAAAAGTAATGATGATCACCAAGGCAATGGGCCAAGCGACAATAAATAACCCCACTATGTATAATAAATATTGTACATTGTAAACAGCCTGTCTGCTTTACAGCCGTAGCTAAGTCATCTTTGCTCTAAGATGCAAAACAAAAAGGTTTTTGTATGATCAGGGTAAAGTTTGAATTTGTATTTTTTTTTTCATGCATGATTTGATGTGTTCAATAAAAAAATATTTATACATCAAATATTAATGAAGAGACAAACTCAAAACCAAGTTTCAAGTTTATTTGCTCATAAATTCACAGTCCTGTAGGGGGCGATGTCTCTCATTTAGTTTTTCACACATGCGACTCTCTTGGAGTGGTGTAACTGTATATTTGTGCAAAAGGTGTGAGTGTCTGAGCGATGGTATCATATGCTGCGCTTCGACTTCTCCCGGGCTGCCTCCCCAGCAGCTGTCCGATCGCTTACCCGGCGCTCTGATTGTTTTGTCATCTTGAATGTTGCGACTGTCTCTCCGGGGACGCCTGCTCGACAGCCACTGAGGGCTGTCCAGTTGACTGATCTGTGATGGGACAAATGGCCAGACTCTGTACACACACCACACGACGAGAGAAGATGCACGAGCTACACATCTCGCCTTGAGGACGTGTGTCACCGCTCCCCAGGGAGGCAGCTGGGTTTGGTATTATTGCCTGTATTGATCATTGTTGAGACTGTGTAAAGGGATCAATATGTGGATTAACAGGGGGAGTTAACTCCTCGGTGCAGCTTCTGAAATCCCCTCCAGGCCCCAAACACCTGTCTACCACCGAATCTGTGTAACAAGGATAAATAAAAAGGACAAAGATGCTCATTTTTACTCAATTACTTAGTTCGAACGACAAATACATGCTGCATCCATCTCAGCCACTTCTCATTGTCCAGCCACCACCTCCAACTCATCTAATCAGCTCTCCCAGTTCAAATCCTACTATATGGAGGAAAGTAAGTATCTTGGCGTCTTGTTCACGAATGAGGGAAAGATGGATCAGGAGGCGGATTGGTGCTGCGTCTTCAGTGAAGCGGGCGCTGTACCGGTCTGCTGTGGTGAAGAGAGAGCTGAGTCAAAAGGTGAAACTCTCGATTTACCGGTCGATCTACGTTCCCATCCTCATGAGATTTGGGTCGTGACCGAAAGAACAAGATCACGGATGCAAGTGGCTGAAATGAGGGTGTCTGGGCTCTCCCTTAGAGATAGGGTGAGGAGCTCAGTCATCCGGAGAGGACTCAGAGTAGAGCCACTGCTCCTCCACGTCGAGAGGAGCCAGTTGAGGTGGCTCGGGCATCTGGTTAGCGTGCCTCCTGGACGCCTCCCTGGTGAGGTGCTCCGGGCACGTCTCACTGTGAGGAGACCCAGAGGGAGACCCAGGACACGCTGGAGGGACTATGTTTCTTGGCTGGCCTGGGAACGTCTTGGGATTCCGCTGGAGGAGCTGGCCCAAGTGGCTGGGGAGAGGGACGTCTGGGCCTCCCTACTAAGGCTGCTACCTCTGCGACCTGACCCCAGATAAGCGGAAGAAGATGGATGGATGGATGGATTACTACTGTAACTGGCATTTCCCATTTAGTAGTTTCACTAGTGGCGATTTTTAATATGGGCCTTATGGACAGATGCTCAGGGCGGTATTAGAAAGGGGGTTGGGCATGCAAGCGCCATATTAAACAGACAAAAAACTACTTTTCTGGCAGATGGACCCTGAAAGAGTTTTCTAGTTTTGTTTTTTTTTTATGCATGATGAGCCTATAGGAAGTCGGTGTTCCCTTGTAATGAGTAGGATCCTGCTACTTTCTGATAAAATGGAGATCAGGTTGTGTTTCTGGTGTCCCACTGTGCACACTGTGACATCTTCGCTTCTTTTAATTCGAGTTTCTCCCTTTAGCTATGCCCAACCATGAGATCTGAAGGCAAGGCAAGGCAAGGGAAACTTATTTATATAGCACAATTCAGTACAGAGACAATGCAAAGGGCTTTACATGATTAAAATATAGGAAAATAAAACAGAATAAAAGCAAGTAGGAATAAAATTTAGAAACAAAATAGAACATTAAAAAGAGTTGGACTAAAAAAAGGCACAGTAGGGGTGGTTCTCAGCTGTAGTGGAGGTGGGAGGGGGCAGCAAAAGGACAGGCTTGCCCAGGGTGGCGTTCATTTGGGAACCGCCACTGAGTCTTCTGCTTGTGATGTCCGTGTTGAACAACATGACGTACAAAGACATCTAAAAACTGGCCTGCTTCTACAATTTGATAAGAGGGTTCTCCCACTGTTGATTTATAAAATATTATGCACTTTAATCCCAACATTTATTTAGACTTTTGATTAGAAGGAAGAAATCTTCTAGATGGGAAAAATGTCTGTTTTTACATTCAGTGCAGCAACTTACAGTGCTTGCTTATGTAAAATGTATTTCCCCCTTATATCCTTCTGTTTTTGCTTTTTTGCCAGACTTAAACGTTTCAGATTTTCATTTTTTTATATACAAAAGCAGTTGTCAGATGATTTATTTTCTCATGGTGACAAATCTATCTAAACTAACCCGGCTCTGCAGTAAGTACTGCCCTCAATCTGTAGCCTACATACCGGTTTGATTTCACTTCTAATTAAAACAGATAAAGATTTGAGTCTGAAGTCTTTTTTATCTTCTTTTTTTTAAGATTTAAGCGGGAAACGAGTCCCAATCAGGAACACGAGTCGCCCATCTCTGTGAAACCCTCTCCGGTAACGACTGCAATATAAAATTTGCGATCGCTGTAGAGGAATTTTGGCCCTCTCTTCTTTGTAAATTGGTTTTAATTCAATCAAATCAAAGGGTGTTCAGCATGAACTTCCTTTTTGATGCCACAACTGAGCTCAGACTTTGACTGTGCTGAAGAAAAACCTTCGTTTTAGCTTTATTGAGCCAATTCTGATCATTATTCTGCCGTATAATCCAAGTCAGCTTGAATTTAAAGTCCCAAACTGATGGCAAGATGTTCTCCTTTCTGGTAGAGAGCGGAATCGGTGGTTCTCTCTCTCTTACACCATGTTTCCCAGGTCCTGAAAAGGCAGCGCTGCGCCACATCATGACGCAACCAACATCGTGTTTGACTGTCTCATGACCCCCACTGACTGTTTTGACTTGCTGTCAGATGCTCCAGCAACAATCGTTCCCCTCTTGATGCCACTTTATGCCCTCGGCTGTTCTGTTTTGGAGCAGGGATGTATTTGAAAGCTGTGAGACAGTGCCTCTCGAGGACTGGAGTTGGAGGTCTGTCTTAACCTTCTATTTCTTCACACTTTTGGTCGCCCTACTCGTCTGTTCTCTCCCCCTCTGTCCCACCTCAAATAAGAATAGTGCTGAGGTTTGGAGGGGTTGTCCTCACAGCTCCCCTCTAGTGGAGCTATTAGAAACTGGAGTGCCACTACTATCTCCTAATTGCTCACGCGCATACACACACACACAAGCAATACCCCCTGACCCTTAATGAAGACATCAAAGGCATTTTAATAAGAAAGCGAGGGAAGGGCATTAGAGGAGGGGATGAGGTCTCTGTGAGTTGATACACTGAGAGAAAAGCACTCTTGGCTCCTTGCGTTAGAAACGTATTCTTTTGTAGGTCATAAAAGCTTGAGTATAATGGAATGGACTTAACTGCACTTGTTTCTTTTCTGATCCGTGCCAGGCCTTGACATGTGGTGGCGCGAGGCGTTGCAACATCCTAATTTATCCGTTTCACTTTGCTGCCATTTTCGCAGCAGGATACAATAAAACAATTCAGCGCCCCTGTGCGTGCGCGCGCCTGTTTAAGTCGATGCAATAAGGGACAAAACAAACAAGTTGCTAAAAACTGTGGTTACCATTATGAAAAGCACTTATCATGTTAGGGGCGGTGACAGAAATGGCTGTGGCGCGCTCATCTCGGCCTCCAAACACAAACACGTTATTAACTTGTCATCTTTGCCACTTAACAAGGAACATATTTGGATTTTCTCTCACAATTCTCCGGTACTTTCCAACGGTCGATAACCCGGCCTGTTGCACAAGTCACTCAGTTTTCCTTGCTAATGAATGGGAATTTTTTTTTTGCTTTGCTTTACTCAAATAAACAAATGGAGTTCAAATATATGCCTTTCCGCTGATTCACCAAGGGCTCTAAACCAAAACACATGGCATTCATCTGGGTAGTGCAACCGTGACAATATCGGACCACTATATTTGGAAGCTGTTGCATCAGTTGTTTTGCTTTTAAGATTTAAGATTTAACAGCTGAACACAACAGCTGTTTAAAACATACACTTGTTTTTTTTTTTTTTAAATACTTGTATTATTAAACGTCTAACAGAGAAAACTAACCGATTCCTGCTGTTCATTTAGCTCTACATACTCAGAGGTAAAAAACATGTTTTCATAAACCAGGCGGACATTAAGAGTACTTGTTTTTAAAAACAAAATAGATGAAATGATGAAAATAGTACATCTTTTTATTATCAAGAAGAAGAAAAATTAGGAAATTACTGAATGGTTCAAGGACACATTGTGGAGTCACAACAATTTGCATTATACTGTACAAACGAGTCTGCAGCTAACAGAGAGTGCTTGCAAACCTTAAAGATACACTCCAGCAATGTTTTTTTTATTTAATTTTTTATTATATTTTTAAAGTTTAATACCACAGCCAATTAGTTAAATAAAATTACATTTCTGCAGCAGGATTCCCCACGATTACCCTTGCCCTGGGTCTTTCTGCATGGAGTCTGCATGTTCTCCCTGCGCATGTGAGGGTTCTCTCCGGGTCCTCCGGCTTCCTCCCACAGTCCAAGGTTAATTGGCCTCTCTAATTGGTCTCTCTAAATTCTCCTTAGGTGTGAGTGTGTGCGAGTATGGTTGTTTGTCCTGTTTGTCTCTGTGTTGCCCTGTGATAGACTGGCGACCTGTCCAGGGTGTACCCCGCCTCTCCCCATTGAAAGCTGGAGATAGGCACCAGCACCCCTCCCGACCCCACAAGGGATAAGCGTGTAGGAAAATGGATGGATTGATTCCCCATGATTAAAGTTTTAATAAAAAACACACTGATAAAATAATTCCCCTAATATAATATAAATGCTTTTTGTGCATTTGAGTCAATGGCATCACAGGAGGCATCAGCTAATTTTGGCAAACACCATGTCTGATAGGTGACTGTTTTTATACACTTAGAGATACTGTATTTGCCTTCTGGGCCCCCAAAGCCACTATGAAATGCAAAGGTAACATCTAAAGGCAAGGCAAGTTTATTTATATAGCACTTTTCAGTAGCAAAACGATTCAAAGTGCTGTAGACGACGACTAAAGCATGAGAATAAAGAGGAAATAACAAGAAAAGAGGCACAAAAGGGCATATTCAAAGGAAGTGGCCTTATGCCTTATGTGATGTAACCAGAAACATATTTTTGGACTGATTTCATCTTGAAATTAAACCAAAGTAAGAAGGGAGAAAAAGTAACATGCCTTATGCAAGTGGGAAAATAAAACTATATCTAAAATGAGTTTGACTGAGACGTTGGCTGCTCTAAAGGATCTCCATGCTTTCATGTGTGTTGTTTTCCTCCCTCACTGCTTCTCCCTGTCTGTCCGTTGGCAGATTTAAAAATTATAAAGAGCAATTTGGTTTGGAGAATTAATCCTAAAATGTGTTTTATTTTTCCACATACTTCCTGAAAATCCCTTTATATAGCAGCAACTTTAACATTTCCTCATAGTGTCCAAAAGATGTTGGTCTAATTATTTTTGTTTTCATGACATCTGGCTTGTTGGTGAGTGCATCATTCTTCTAGGACATTTGATGTTTCATTCTTCATTCTCATGTTGTGATCTGGTTATTCGAATGGAACCTGTTCAAAAAAGATGGACCATTTGATTAGATTTTATTGTTCCTGCTTGTGGCAACACTGTCAGCTGGTGCACAGAGAAGTATGTACTGCTGGTAACTTCAAGAAAATGCATAAAAAGTCAATTTAACTGTAAAGTATAAACATTGGGTTTCGGGCTTTGTTTCTCCTCCGGCATCTCGAGAGAAGTGTGTACATTTGTCTGCATACAATGTTCCTGTTGAGATGAAAGTAATAAGAACCACTGCTTGGTCACTTTGGGTGTGTAAAGCACTCTGTAAATAAAGATTGATTGTTTAATTGATTAATTGGTCGACTTAAAGTTTGCCACAAGCCATGTAGAGAAACACCAAACGTGGATAAAAGGTGCTCCGGAGAAATGAGACCCAAACTTAACTATTAGGCATGTGAAAGAAGATGAAAACGTCTCCATCAAAGTCCAGACTTATGCCAACCAGACTTCAAAATCGCAGTCCGCAGACATCCCAGCCTGGATGAGCTTGAGATGTTTCCCAAAGAAGGATGGAGAAAAATGTGCAAAGCTGGTGGACACATACTCAAAAGGCGAAAGGTGGTTCAGCAAAATGTTACCTCGGGGGACATGAGGGTTCTGAATACAAATGCACAGCACACTTTTCAGATTTCTGTTAAAAAAATGTGTTCTCTCTCTCTCAGACCCCTTCGGTGTCCAAATACTCGATCTGCCGCTTTGAATAGAAAATCACCTGCTACTGTGAGGAAAACCATGACATCAAATGATTTAGTTCTGGAACTTTTAACACCAGGTTCACGAACTAAGGGTCCCAGTTCACGGCAGAACTGACTGGCTGGCCATGAGAGGTTATGAAATTATTTTTACAAGACACTGAAATGACCTTTTCTACAATATGCCTTCTCTGTAAACTGAGTGTCTAAAATACAACCATACTTGGATGTGGCCTTCCCCCTGGCGCACATTATTGTTCATCAGTATGTCTGATGGATCGTGATCACTGGATTCGGTTATAGAGGCACATTGACAGCACTGGTGAAGCCCTAGGGGTTTTCAACCACTTGCCCTCTTGCCCTGGATGAGAAAAGTGTCCTTTCTGCCGGAGCCTGATTTTTTTTCTGCATCCACCAGTTCCCCCCTCAAACTGTTTCAATATATGATGGGTATTTATTTGTGTGGTTTGATTGTGGACACCCCAACGTTGTCCAGTGCAACAAATTAATCCCATTACTTAAAATTATAGCACCGCTGAAAACATTTGCTAAAAATAAACCGGGGGGGGCTTTTAGGCGTCACACCTGCTGAAAACGCTTGCCTTCTCATACAAGGAGCATCCAAGCATAACGCATAGCCTACAGGTTTTGTACCCATGAAAGCCGAGATTTGAAGGGGGAGGAGGGAGACAGGAAGGCAGGCAGGGAATTTAAAGTTTTACAAATTAGACCTGTTCACTAGTTTTGCTTCATTTAAAATCTTAATTATTTTTGACGAGTAAGCCCGAAGGGGGTGGGGGGAAAAAAGCATGATCGCAAACAGCTTGCACGAGAAGTAACTCTCACAATAAAGGGGACAATACATTGTATGACTACAGCATCATGTCCAAAACTCTGTTCTGTGCATTAAAAGTCACTGTGTGGTTTTTTTTATTATAATGGGTGAAATTTTTATTTATTTATTTATTTTGCTGCCCCCAAACAGGTCTGTGCACGTGCCAGCTCGCTGATGACCACGGCATGAAACGAAGCTTTATATAATTTGAGGCATCATAAACAAAATATCATCATTAAAACGCTCAGATTTGCTAGTGAGGTTTTGCTCAACCGTCGCGTGCTTAAGTCACCCTCCTCGTGATTTCATTCTGATACGTGTTTTTAATGCTGCTCAGAGTTTTGGTCTACATCTAAGGCCGTTTCACTGCTTCCTCCATTATTGCAGCCCTCATCTTTCTCCGTCAGCTTTTGTCTCTGCCTGTTACAAGTGCTTTTCTGTCTGCCTCTCCGTCTCTCGCTCTCTCTCCCCGGTGAAAGGGTTGAGGGCATTATGTGCTGCTTTGAATGATTCATCCCCCACTCTGGAGTGCGCGTGTGTGTGCGCGCGTGCGTGCGCGCGCGCGCGCGTACGTGCGTTCGTGTGTGTGTCTGTGTGTCTGGACTGGTAAACAACCAGGGAACGAGAGGGACCGGTAGGTGGATGCAGAACGTGACAGGAGACAGAACACTTACAGAATAACTGCGTGAATAATAGTTAGAATAAAGATTTGCACCTTTTCGATTTACAAAGACTGATTTTTTTGTGTGTTCATTGACAAAATATTTCAAAAGCTGACAATGATTTGTCTCCCTCGGATTCCTCAGGGTGTTAACTGCACTTCATCATACTTTAATTGTGTCGTTACTCTGAATACATCTTTGGTTCCTCATAATCCTACCCGTATTTCACATCCCATGTTACCACGACCTCCGTAAAATCAGAACCGATCTGTTAAAAAGGTAAAAACGGAGAAATAAAACGATTCGGAGAACCTGTACATCGCACCTTTTCTTTCTTTCTTTTTTTTCTTTTATTTCGCACAACCTGGCGTAGATTTTCTGATGGATAGGGGTATTTAAGACCTGGTGAATAATTAAGTGGACAATAATGCTAATTCATGAATAATAAAGCTGTTTATGGTGGTGAGCCGTGGACAGCGGCTGCGGTGGCGCTGACAGGAAGATTGATGCTGTGGCCTAGATAGGAGCTCTCCAGCATCAGAAGGAAGCTGCTGACTGCAGCGCTGCCCATATTCATTAGGCTACTGTCATTGGCCTCTGTGCTTAATGACACACTTATGTTTAATTTGCAGGCACATCCAGTGGCAGAGGTGGAATTTGTGCTTCAATATGTTCCTTATTTGCTCTCTCTGATCTGTTTTTAACTCCCTGCTCTGTTTAGGCTGTGATTTTTTTTTCTGTAAAAAAAAAACAAACAACTCACTTGTTATTCAACTAATGAGCATGTCCAGTATGATTTTATATGTAAATTTATGCTAGCATCTGCCAGCAGTGTGGTCTGACACATAAGCAGATGGCGGCGATATCGCATTAATAAAGTTCACAAATCTTCAGCTACAATGTGGGTTAGGCCTCCTAATATGCAAATCATGATTAACTTGCAGGCACTTCTTTTTTTTTTTATGAATTCCAGGCTCTAGCATCAAAAGTAATTAATTCATGCTTTTCCCACAACTGGAGCGCCGTTCGGCATTACGTAAACACAGACAAATGTTTTGTCACGTGTTAAATAATTCGCTTGTGAGCTTATTTTTAGCACAAATGGAACCCCCACATCCTTTTCCACCCACTTCTCCCCTGGAATAGTCCTGCACTGCTCAGCAGAGTCTGCAGAGCTCCACTCAGTTTCATTACGCTTTGTGATTAGAGCTGCAGGCCGAGCAGTCGTGAGTTATGTCTGTGCTGCTACCTCGCTGGGCAAGCGAGGAGACGAGGCTGCTTTTTTTCCCCCCACTGCCGCTAACCTTAGAGGTCACTCCCAAGAAGGAGACATTCATCACTCTGACGCGTGGATGCTGTGGGGGAAAGAGAAGATGGTGTGTCTGCGTGCGTTTTGGGGGGGGGGGGAGAGACCTCGTACTGTTACAGTATTAATGCACCACTCTCGTGCTCCCTGTGGTAACAAAGCCCAAGCTGCAGACATGCAGCGAAATCACCATTCTCTCCTGTCAGACGAGCTGGCAGAGTAAAATGTTGCATTACTGCTGTTCCTTTCAGAAATCTGAGTTATTTCTACACAAATATGGGTGAATTTGAGATTTGAATCAAATTTTATTCCATTAGGAGTTCAGTGTTTTCACTTTCCTTCGCTTTAAATGATTCAAGGCTTTGGACTGATCAGGGGTGGCTTTTGTAAGCATTAAATACCATTTAATGAAGCTTGATATTATTGATATTATTGGGCTTACCAGAGCACCTTGCCAAAGTATCAATACCACTTGAACACATTTTGTTTACCCTAAACCCCAAGCTTCAGGATAAGCTGGAGAGATTTTATGTGATTGGCCAACATAAGATTGAAAATTAGAAGGAACATATTAAACTGTTTCCATATCTTTATTTTGGATTATTTAAATCCAAGATCAAAAAGGTGTGGTGGGCATTTCTGTTTCAGCATCTTTGAATCAAGGCTTTCTAGGATAAAAATTTTTTAAGAGGCCACCAGCGCACATTTTTTGGGGGCATGTCTCTACAAGCTCTGCACATCCAGAGGCTGAAGCTTTGGCCGATTCTTCTTTGCAACACCGCTCAGACTCAGGTCGATTGAATAGACAGTGTATGCGACCATCATTTTCCAGGTCCTGCAACAGATTTTCAGATAAACTTAGGTTTGGACTTTGCATGGGCCATTCCAGCACATTTGATTTAAATCATTGCATCATGGTACTGGCTGCATGTTTATAGTTATCCTGCTTGAAGGTAAACCTCCAGGTTTTTTTTTTTTGCTCCATCCATCTTCCTTTCAACTTTGACCATCTGAAGAAAAGCATCCACTTAGCATGCCACCACATTGGCTTACTGTGAGGATGGTGTTTTCAGGTGTGATGTGAGGCGTTAGTCTTTGTGTCACACGTGCCATTTTGCACACTGGCTAAAAGTTCTGTTTTGCTTTCGTCTGACAAGAGCACCTTTCAAGATGTTCCTTCCCTTTAAATGAGTCAAGGCTTTGAATGGATGTCTGCTGTTTGATGGGACTTCTTAGGATTTGCTTTCAGGCATGGCTTTCTTCTTGCTTCAATCCTCTCCTTGCCTGCTCTGGCAGTTTGCGTACAACATTAGTTGTTTGCAGTTTGCAGCTTGGTCATAATGTTTCCATTTTCATATGACAGACTGAAAAGAGCTGGGGTGTCCAAAGCATTGGATGCTGTTTTTATGGTATGACATAGTGTTATCTGTCCCCATTACAGGGGAACAGGGCTTCTTATGGCTTTCATTTAACAGTGTTTTTATTTTTGCTTCTCCTCCATAAAGGTAAAATATAGAGAGATCATTACTAATGGTTGTACTGCCACCAAACTCTCTTGCCCATGCTGGGTATCTCTGCAGCTCCTCCAGAATTACTTTGGTCCTTGCAGACGCTTATGTGAAACAATGCTCTCCATGCCAAGCCACCAGCCATTGTCCTGTACTTTATATTTGAAAAACAGAGATCTGCAACCAAGGTCAAATTCCTTGATTGCGCACAATCATGGCCAAATAAAAAAGACTATTCGGATCCTAAAGATTTAAAGCCTTCTATGACCTAAACCTGCTTTAAACGTCTCCACAACTCAATCCCTGACCTGTCTGTTCTGTTCCACGGTCTTTATGAGGCTGTTTGTTCACTAATATTCGCCAACAAACCTCTGAGGCCACAGAACAGCTGTATACGTACCGCGATGAAATTACATACAGGTCAGCTCTATTTACCACTTAGCTCAATTCTGCAGGCAATTGTTTGCACTGAATTTGACTTTGGGGTATTAAAGTAAAGATGGGGTTAAATACAAATCAACCTCAAATGGTAAATTGAATGTTTTCCTGTAAACGACAAGCATATTTATTCCTTTTTGTCTTGTTAGATAAGGGTTATATACCAATCCTTCTTTCCCCCTGTCTGCATTCCCTCATTTACTATGTTTTTCTGCACACATTATCATGAGCAGCAGACATATATCGATTGTGGCCATTGTTTGCCCAAGTGACAGTTTGCTGCCTAGAAAAGATTCATTATATCAAAACAGATTGATTTCTCTGCCCTGAGGACTTAATCCCAAATGAAAATAGAGACAATTATTGCTGCTGGTGAAGCCAAACCTGTTCACTTATCCACTATCCCAACCCTCTCCTTATCCTGCATACACATAAAAACAGCAGCGCTGTGACCTTGGCAGGTGCAGTAAGAGAATTGAAAGTGTCGACTTTGATGGGTTATGAACAGGAAGGTTTAGCATGCACGTCACTACCTCCTCCTTCCTCTGTCTCCTAGGCGTATTAGTATGCACACAATTCAACAAATATAAGAAGCTACCAAGATAAAGACAGACATGAAGGAAACATTGACAGGCCAATTTAGCGTTTCCATATCTTAATTGTTTAATCTAATAGTCTGAGATAGACACACAATTATGCTTCTGCATGCAATAAATCTGATTAGAGGGGCATCCTCTGTGCACTCTGAATAGCGGGGGTGGCAGGATCGGGTGGGGACGCTCACCAAAACATCTCTTCTCTGATTATCAGCAACACACAACCACTCATCTCCTTCAATTACAATCTGTATGATAACACATAACTCAAATTAACTGTGCGTTCTTATCTTATTTGCCATAAAAAATACATTAATTAATTAATTAATTTAAAAAAACACGACTGGCCACAAGGCTGACAGTGCGGTCACACGGGGAACGTATTTGCAATGCTTTCTAAAACCTTTCATCAATGCTTGATGTGGAAATTAATTAACAGAAACATTATATTATAATGTATTCCACTGGGACACATTCACCAGGTTTTGACGACGCCACCTGACGTTATCATGAATGATCCGTCTGATGTAGGATCCAAACACAGGCAAGACGGAGGCAGGATCTTGCTTATGGTGAATTTAGTCAAATATAACCAAGACTAGCAACACAAAAGGGCCCGGAGCAGAGAACCCAAGTGAACCCTGCTAATCATGGGGAGCAGAAACAATGGAGATGCTGCATAAAACCTTAGATGCAAGATGAGCAAAATAGGAGCACGATGGTAAGGATCTAACAAAGAGTGACTAAAGACAAGGAGCTAAATACTGCTGCTGTTGTTTACTGGGTGTAATACAGATGAGTCTGATTATCTGGCTTTGGGCTGGGCAATGATACTTTATGAATGCAAAAAGCAGTAAGTGCCTTTTTCCACAGTATATGAAGTCTATGTTTGGAATTATTTCAACAAAAAGAATGAAAATCTGTTATGGGGAAATCCACAGCACTGTATGTAGAAGGTGTACATTTCAGTTAAATTGAATGTTTTAAAAATGGACAGGTATAATTATTCCGATGTAATTATTTTAAAATGTTGAGACTTTTAATGTATATATTTTGCATTACTGCCAAAAACATGAATATAAAAAAAAAATTCTCCCCCAAATCTCTTTGTAAAACCCAAACATGTGAGCTCTGACGCTTGCTTCTCAAGGCACAACTATGTTGGTGTAGGGGGTTCTGCTGCAAATTTGTGTAATACATCAAAGTGAATCAATTAGATATATTACATGAGTAACAGGTTTAATTAATTCAAATTCTCCACAGCAGCAGGGTGGTTACAAACTGACAGCCAAGATGCATGGTTGGGTTGAGGAGTCTAATACAGACCAAACAATAAAGAGGCTGGAAGGTAAAAGTGCAAAAAGAATAGATTTAATATAGATATAATGATATAGAACTATAGGGAAAAAAATTAAAATAAAGATGCTGCTCTTTTGTGAACAAACCATCAGGGACTTCATGAAGCTAACCCAGGAATCACTTTGGGATTTGCATGCTTTAACTTGATTTTCACCATTGCAATGTCTGTCATGCTCAAACAAACCGCAGCAAAGCAAGTTTTGTAAATTCATTCACTGAATTACGAGTGAATCCCTACTGTTGTGACACACACCAAATTTATCATCATGGTTCTGTAATTGCTGACTAGACTGACAAATTGAGTTCTGCCACCATCACTGTGATGCATAGTTTTGCGATCAAACAGATGTGGGACACCCTGCAATCTATATGCCTGTGACAGCAGCTACAGATGGTTCAGTAACTGCAAGCACATGGTGGGGATCAGGCCACATTGGAGACAGATTCGCTGCTTGTTTTCTTGTGGGCGTTCATAATTTGATGCTGCAATGAAAAAAATTTTATTTTTTTGACATGCGCTTCTATCCCTGATAGATACTGAGAGGTGATAAACTGTGTTGGCACATGTCTGCTCTCAGTTCAGTTAAGAATATTAGATTTCAGTTGAGTCATGTGCTAAGGGAATACATAGCAGCCTGCATGGGTCATTATTATTGCACCAAAAGCATGTATAAATATGTCCGCAAAAGTGTGTAAGAATACAACATTTGGTAAGCAGGTCAAAATTGTGACATTTCACATAAAACATATAAACATGTTTACGCTTTTAATACTGATCAGTGAACATAAAAATATCTGACTTGCAGCTACTTATCTTTGTGACCATGTTTCTAACCAGGTTTGCATGTCTTGAGATGCACATTTTTGTAAATTTGTCTTAAATAGCTCAAGCTCTGTCAGATTTCATGGTGACCATCTGTAAAAATGATCGAAAGCAACAAATGTAACTGGACTGAGTGTTGGGGTTTGGGCTGGGTACATTTTCCACCTAACTGTGTGTTTGTTTATTCTGGAAATTAAGAACAAATATCCACATTAATAAAACATAAAGACTGAATTCAAAGTTAATCAAAATTTATTAAAAGAGTTGAATAGTACAAAACGTGCATCGATACATGGATCTTCCTCACATTCACCAACAGCTGGGGCTACGAGCGAAAGAAGATTCTGACTCATCTTTACACAATGTTATACATAATTTCTGTGGAATTATCTAAACCCTGAATGTGGCCTGCTGTTTTGGTCTCCCCCCTCTGGTCTCTGGTCAAGGCCATCTCATCCTGTCTGCTTCTTTTTTGCTTTTTTATGCCTGAATCCTCTCCCTTTTGCAGCTGTAGCTTATCTTAACCTTTACCAAAGCAATGTATCTGCAGTAAACATTCCTCAATGCACTCCCGTTTTACTGGTTCCATCTCTACTATGTTATCAATAAACACTCCTTCTTTAAAACTTCACTTTCTCAACAATAGGAACTGGATCTTTTAATGTGATGTAAGATGAAATTCATTGTGAACTTGAGCTGTCTACATAAACTCGCATGAGTTAAACACAGTGAGGTCCATAAAATACTGGGCCGACAAATATTAATTTATCTTGTCAAATTTGCATAAAGATGTTAGATGCATAAATAAATTTACATTTTAGGATAATAATGGGTCTACATTTCAAAAGAGTTTCTCTTTCGATTTAAATCATTTATTATCGATTTATTCTTAATCACTGGTGAGCTACTCCAAAAAACCTAGGTGTTTTATAGTTGTTTGAGTCCAGATTTTGCATGTGCATTTCATGCTTTTGTACATTTTATTTATCAAAAAGAATTGGAAAACATATGAACAGATTCAGTGTGTCTGCTAATTTTTCATCATTCTTATGAACAGTAATTTTGTGAATAATAATGGGTCAGTAATATATATATATATAGATAGATAGATAGATAGATAGATAGATAGATAGATAGATAGATAGAGAGAGAGAGAGAGAGAGAGAGAGAGAGAGAATTTCTTTATATAGAGATGTCACAATATGAACTCAAACATGATTCATAATTTTTGTAACATTTTACTGCACGTGGCTGTCTAAGGATGCAATGTAATCTGTGGATGACAAATATGTGATCCCCCCACTAAAGCACCATGCACAGAAATGTTATAAAAAGGACTTTACTGGGTATAATACATCTATCTCTTATGCATCTTGTAATGTACGACTGCAACACTCCGCTCATATGAAATTAATCTCCCGTAACTAATTTCTCTTTTATGCAGTACCCTAAACCCTGCTGAATAGACGCCATGAGAGCAACACGCAATGGATGAGTAAGATGCTACTACACATTGGTGTGCACCAGCATTTAAATTGTGCCCTCTGTTGGCCTCCCTGCAAATATACACATTCCTTGTTGTACAAACTGTAAACGCAGCTAAAAAAAAACCCTCATATATCTGCTTTATATCTACTGGACACGTCACGTTTGACTTTTACTCTCGCACACTTTCCTCTTTGGTGATATATGTCGTGGGAAGGCTGGAGCAAGCTGCAAAGCGTCGGCAACGGGGTAAGTAATGAAGGGAGCTGCAGTTGTCATGGATACGTCGGGGAGGGAGGAGCGTTGTGAAGCGAGGCCAGTTTGTTTTGTTATTGGAGATCACGTGGCGCGCTGAAGCCCCGCCCACCGTTCCCCGTTATCACGGTTTCAACCGTCTCCCTGCTCCGGTTAGTTACTACAAAATGGCTGCAGAAGCTCCGCCGCCGATGAGAACCAACTGAACGCTTCATGGTAGGCTTTATTTGTCTTCCCCCCTCCTGTGTTTAGAAAAAAAGAACGTCTCGACTTTTTGGACGCTTTCTAGATGCGCAAATATGCACGATGGTGACGTTTGTCAGACTCGTTTTAGACGGGAGCGTGTATGGAAATATTTTCGGCTCAGCCCACCGTGACATCACTGTTGTCTTTGCGCCGGGTGTTCAGTTTTTTACAAAGTTTGTCGTTGCCATGGCTGTTCGGTTGCTTTTGCATACGACTTCCGAGTTAAGAAAGACGCTTTTCTTCTCGTCTGTGAGCCGAACAACTGCCCCTGGGGCTAAATTAAGGGACCCTATGTTGCTGCTGCGGCGGAGGAGGAGGAGGCGCGGCAGACGTCGGTGGGACGCCCGCCGTTGCGTTGCGTTGCTTTGCGGGGAGACCGGACCTGGACGTTATTATTGCCGCTCATTCGCACCAAAATGTGCGCTGTGCGTCACGTGGTTGCACTTAAACCCATTTAGCCCCGGTTCCCCCGGTTGAGTTACAGTGTTTCTGCCCGCATTCCTCTGCCGGTTTCATGCACCGGCGGTCGTGCATCCGCTGCTCCACACTTTGTAAATTGTTTACTTCCAGCTCTCTGAAGAAGAACCAAACCTATGCTGTCTCGGTCACTTTTTTTTTTAGTCTAAGCATGCATTTCAAGAGGAGCGTTTTTGTTTTGCGCTCGTTTTGAAGTCTGCCTTGTTGGTTCTTTGTCTCGTCGGAGTGAGCGTTGGAGAACCGTGTAATCCCTGAGAAATGATGCCTGCATAAACCCACCAGCCCTGCGTGTCCTGCAGCTTGGCTTTATAACGACGACGGATCAAAACAAATCCGACTTGTCATCGTGGCTGAAGCAGACCTGCCCCCAGCCGCTTGATTATTTTTAAAGGCCATCTAATAAAACACGTGTGGGTAACGTTCGTCTCGGTTAAATAAAATCAATGAAATTATATATATATATATATATATATATATATATATATATATATATATATATATATATATATATATATATATATATATATATATAAAAACTTATCGTCTCTTCTTAATTCTGTAAAAGAAAGTGTAACTATAGGTATGCGCCTTCTTGATGTATTTGGTATAGTATAGCCCCGAGTGAAAGAAAACAGGGATTTCATTTAATCAAAATCCTAAAAAGAATGAAAAATGTTATATATTTAAGATAAAAATAGTATCAGACTATCCTTCTGCAAAAATGCTACATTTTTGAATGTTATCTATACATTTATTTACTATTTTGACATGCTTAAACAAAAATGTCAATCAAACACCCACTTACGTTATCTTTTTTTAAGCAGAGGTGCTTATTTTTTCCGTTTATAATCAGTTTCTGCTGTCTGCTCCTTATAGAGCACAGGTGTCAGACTCCAGTCCTCTCGTTGTCCTGCAACTTTTAAGCGTCAACACGCCCCAATAACATAATTAGGCCAGTAGCAGGTCTCTCTGTAGAACTGGAGTGCATGATGTAGATTAGTCATTTGATTCAGGAGTGCTGGGCTTGGGACACATCCAAATGTTGACAGGCGCTGCAGTTCGACACCCCTGTCAGTGAGTGACCAGAGTCCTGCAAGCTGGTAGCGGCTTGTCGTTTAGTCAGGCTGTCTGCTCAGGTGGACCATGCAGTCAGCCAATGAACAGCTTGTAGCTCGCCAGCTGTCCTATTGTGACACCTGAAAGTGAGGGGTGGAGCTTTAAGTCACCACTGGAAAGAAATGTCCAAAAAGCCAAGGTAGTTTTTCTTGTCGGCAAAGAACAGGTGCACTAGACAGGTTTTTGTTTTTCAGCCTGCTGACCAGCAGTGCCTAGCAAGCAGAGGAGGGGGTAACCTTAATTGGAGCTGGACAAAACTGATTAGCCTATATAACGCCATTTCTGCCACCTCAGTAAAAGTACCTTTTTAAATGATAGGAAAGGTATGGTGGTCTAATTTTTGTTGGTTTTAAAATGATAACGCAGATTGTCATTTAGCCTCTTTGCTCTTCTGTTTTGTAAACATAACTTAAACTGTTGGTTCTCATGGACTTAATCATTTAAGTGGCGGTTTATGTGTCATGCCAAAAAAAAAAAATATAGACAGTGAATGATATCATGGGTTTTACGTTATTAGAGAGAAATTCTGGAAAATGCAGCTCATAACGGTGAGCAAAACGGTCTCTTCTAGGGGCCGACGCAGCCAAAAGCGTAATCATCAATCAAGCAACTGGAGCAAAAAATGGCAGCTGCTGATAGTAACATACCTGCTTCGGGGGGGGGGGATTCTGATGCATTAAGAGGGCAAACTAATGTAAGCTGTGATTCCTGCTGGCTCTACTAATGCGTCATGGTGCCTAAATCTGGTCTTGAGGAGGTGACGGTTAAGAGAAGGGGTCACCGAGGTTATTTCTCTCACTGCTGGGTTAGTGGGGCCCCACTCAGGAACCAAAGCCTGTGAAAGAGGCAGTGTCTATTCACAGAGAGGCATGAAAAGGAAGGGGGCTGAGGGGGTTGATAACAAAACCAGACGGCTAAATGCTGTGATTATTATACAGATTAGGTCATAGCATAACTCTCAGTTTAAAACCCTTGATGTCCTTTTGCTTGAATAAGTGAGGGCTATTTTTACCAAACTGTGTCATCTTGGTTTGGCTGGTTCTCAATATCCATAATTCTGTGTGAAAACGATGATGTGGCATTGAACCAAATGAGAAACGTTTAGTTAAAAAAATCGAAGAAACACCCAGATGCTATTTGTTGCCATTATTTGTTGATTTGTTAAAAAAGTTTTTTTTTTTTCTATTTCCAGTGCATGCCTCACCATCGGTACAAACATTGTTCGCATTTTTTCGTCTGTGTGTGTTTGCATGGGAGACCTCACGTTAGAGGTATGGGAGTTCTCTTGAATGGAGAGTCTTAATGCAGATATTCCTCTATGCATTTTCTCCCTTAGTCCTGTTCACGGATGCAGGAGGGCCAGGCAGATGGGAGGTACACAGTCTGGAAAAGTATGCCGTTTGATTTAACTATCCTCCAGGTTCAGATTAATGCGGAAAATCAGAAAATATGAGAAAGTATACTCAGACTTTATTTCCTGTACCGTTGTCTAAATATTTGCATTAAATCTATTGTGAACCTTTACATTTATGCTGTGGCCCATTTGTACTCACACATTGTAATTTCTGACCTCTGAGTAGGAAATTTAAATTGTCCTAAAGTCTGGATTATGAGTCGGAAAAGCGGTGCAACAGGACCATATCCGACTTCCACATTCAAGACGGCTGCTACTCACAGCAACATTGAGTAAAGCTTGATACTTTAACTGTTTTTAGCAGTTTTGTATTATTTCTATTACATTTAGTCAGTCGTACTGGTACGACAGACTAAATGTAAACCAGCCAAATATTATATTTATGTTCAATTTATTGAATACTCATATATTAACAGGAAAATCAAGTGCATTTGGTTCAATGCATTTAAGGTATCACAGAAACCAAAAATGCGCCCAAACGCCTGCTTTTTAGGGAGGAAGGCACTTCTAAAATCCTGTCGGCCATTCCGCAAATTCGTCTCACTTGCACGTCACAGTAGTGGCGCACTGTAACAACGCCCCCTATGGCTTGGGAGGTATGTCGATATTGAAAGCCAGTATATCAATATTAAATCGTCTTTAAAAACATCGATATTAATCTTTGTATCGATTTTTATGCACAGCCCTACAAAATACCACGCGGAACATTGTTGTTTTAACGGTAGTCGCTAAACAATCAATGAAGAAATGCCACCTGTTAGTGTTTAACATTTGCTGTTTAGTTGAACAGTTCAGCATTTGATTAAAAAATATGAAGATTTTGCAATAAAATGAGATGTTAAAATGCATTCTGAGACTCAGGTTGGCGGTATCTGTTCATTTAACAATGGCTTTGGTCTGGGCATCTATGCTTGAAACCGGAACACAGTAGCTCGTAGATGACATAATCTCCGATTTCCCAGTTTTGAGTTCCCATGTAAAAGTAACGCAGCATAACGTGTTGAAAAACCGACTTAAAACTAAGAAAGAAACTCGTCTCAAATGTAAACAGGTGTAGCACATCTCAGCTCCCTCTTTAAGCTTAAAACGTCACTTACAAAAGTCAATATTTGTGCAGCACCGGGCAGCTCGACGGACCAACAGTACTCGGTCATTGGGCGGTCTGGGTCAGTCAAACTAATAATTAGCGTTGGTTTACGTTGTCCTAGAGGTTTACTGCTATACTGGTGCAGACAGGAGCTTTATTGATCTTTTTATGGTGCTCTCAAACACAGAGGCATCGATTTTTTTGTGACAACCCTTCTATATACCATCTTCGGTGTCACTGTTACTGAGGTATTTAAAATGGATAAACAAACTAGGCTTAGCCTGGCCGGGGGGGGGCACGTAAAGCTTATAATACAGTGCGAGAAACCCTGACAAGCCTTTTGGTGTTTGCAGCCCATTATCCATCTCTGATCTGCAGTTAGGATTTTAAAGGACCCAAATAATAAGTAACCACAGTCTAAGCACTCGTGTAAAAAGGCCAAACTCTGGAAATGGAAGGAATTGCTAACTAGAGATTCAGTAGAAACCCTGAGCGACACGAGCAATAATTCACGCAGACATTCCCACTTAAGTTCAAGTTGGAGTCGCCACTTAAACTAACGTGCATGTTTATTTATTCTTTATTAAGGGACAAAACTGGAGTTCTTGGAGAAATCCCAGGGATGCTCTGGAAGAACATGAAAACTCAGCTGGGATAGTTTTGAACTCTTAACCACCAACCCTGCTGCAATCCTACTGCTCAGTAGTAGGCTATTTTTTGCCTGTTAAAGATAAGTAAGAATTTGTGACATTTCTGCAATATTTTTAGGGTGATTTTTTTCTGATTATGTTTACATTTGTTCTCTAATCTGTCGTACGTTTTCATCAAACCCTTTTTTGTACTTTCATCATCGCACGTGTTCGCACCTGCTTGAGGTTAAGCTTTTGCAGTGCATCAATAGGAGTTATTTAAGTGCCTTTTCACAGGACAGCCGGTACTGATGACCACATTTTCCTTTTCTACGCCATTAGGCCGAGTTAGAAAGCATTATCATGACCACTCTGAGAATAGCTCCAAGTAGTTTACAGAGTGCAATCCTCTTTGCAGAGCGTTGGGACTTTGTCAGTGCTTACCGTGCAGTTTCTTTTTTTTCTAAACCTTCATGCAACCTGAAGGCACGAGCAATGCATTTGCCTCCCTTTTTTATTTTTTTTCTGCGTGTGTGAGGTTTTCGCATTTGAAAACCTGATAGTTGAAAGAGCTTTCCTGTCCCAAAAAGTGCAGACGAGCGGAGGACTGCAGCGGCTGTTGCTGTCGTCGTTGGCAAGGCATGCGATGGCATTCCTGGCTCTGTGCCCAGCTACTGTCGTCTACGGTCTACCACCCCTCCCCCCCCCATCTCTCACACGTCCGCGCTAACCAGCTTCATTGTCGGTAGACCCCCTCCTCTTTACTGCTCAAGTGTACAGCAGCAAGGCAATTACTTGTACACACATTTTCTCTCCGTTTCCACTTATTTTTTGGCCATTTTTGTGCTTGCTTATAACTGACTCACCTTGATCTCTCCTCTGTCTTTTTCTCTTTGTTTTTTTTTTATTTATCCACCCTTTGCCATGAAGGTCTAGTTTAAAGGGGAACACGAGGCTGTAATCCCAATGATCTGACAGGAGAGTGTAATTCCACATCAGACCTCGGTTTGCTGGGTTTTGACCTTTTAGATTTGCATGAAAAGCGCTTCTGCATTAGAAACTCTTAATTCACAGTCTGCGGCTACATATGCGTTCAAATCCATGGCATATTTTTTTTTTTCTTTTTTTTTGCTTCAGATTTAGTTGTTGGTACAAGTACTTAGAATATATGCATTTAAAATAAATTGTTTTCAAAAGACAGACGTGTTTTCTGAAGTAGTTAATGCTTTTAATCAAAATGCATTCTAAAGTTCACACAGAGGTATTTTTGACACTGGTATGCTTCTGTTGTATTTACCAAAATGCTGCAGATCTAAAACATCCGCGGTTTTGCAAAGTATTGACGCATCTTTAATAACCTTTTTCACACTTTGTCACGTTAATATCAGGAAGTTTAATGTGTTTTGTTGGCATTTTAAGTGACGACACAAAGTGGTGCTTTTGGGGGATTAGAGTAAGGTGGGCTGAATACAAGAGCATGCCACAAGTTTCAGAGGTTTTTGCTTAAAAAAAAATATATATTTTTTTAGGAAGATCATCCATCTTCACCCTTCCACTTTACAGTCATGCACTACTGGTGTGTCATGTAAGATCCAATCAAAATGCACGTTTTGTCACTGTAACTTGACAAAAGGTTGAAACGGTGCTGTGTGACAATCGGAGCTTCAGTCCAAGTGTGCTTGTTTGTCCAGGGGATGCACATGTCTGGGAAGCGTTCAGCCTCGCTAGGTGAGCACGTGTCTCTTTAAGTGCGGCCGTTTTGACTCCGCCGTCCTTCCAGGTCAGCGGAGGACAGCAGCTCACGTTAACCGGAGCATCTCACTTATTGCCTACATGACAAAAGCGTCACTGATGCAACTCCGGCTATATTTAGTATTGCAGCTGCAGGTTCTAAATCAGCCTGTTGGAGCTCTTAAAAAAAAAAAGGTTGATGGTTATGAGCATCAGCTCTCCCTTACAATGGTGGCGACAAAATGTACGCCGCAGCTTTCATCGTTATTGTGAACTCTGGCAAAACGTGTGTCTTCACCCGTATCTTAAACAACTACATTTTAAGCCGTTTTATCTGAATTTTTCATCTTCATTTTATTTATTTTTTATTTATTTTTGTTTTGGGGTGGGGGGAGAGTTCAAAGCTGCTGATAATGTTTTCCCATTTGTTCTGATGCTGCTGAACTAGCCGACAGGTTGTAGCTGTTTTGGTTCTGTTTGTCTTTATTTATTTGGGCTGGAAGAAGCTGCAATAAAAGCTTGAGTTAAGTATGGGGGAGTCATAGCCATCCTAATGGAGACTCCATTTAGTGACCATGTGCCAGAGTCCAACTAAGATGACCCTTAAGTGGCTGTAGTCACCAGGGGTGGGAATCTTCACGATCCAATTCAGATATAGTTCAGAAGGCTACGATGCGATTATAAAACGTCTGACGTAATACGACGCCCCCAACCAAGCCACCGACACACACAACCAGATCCCCGGACCAAACTTAATTGAATTAATAATTAAATATTTCAGACTAATAAAACCCACTGCATAATACATTAAAACATTTCTAACATTTGCCTCAAAGGCCAATGAAGGTTGACCTGGAAACGGCAGAAGGATGTTAGTTTTTGTAGCCGCTCAAACTCTATCGACTCCATGACGTCTCTCAGCTCCTTAACTTCAGAGATCAGATTTCAGCTGCAGCTCAAAACCCTTTTCCCGGTCCCCTGATTGGACCGAACAGACTTGAGCGCCACACTAAAGGGTGCCGTCTGTCTCCAGCTGACTGCTCACCGGGACTTCTGGGAGCGCCTGTTGCCAGCCAGTGGCAGACGTCACCGTCGCCTGCCACTGGCTAATGGTTTCACCAACAATGTCACATTTTAGGGTTAGAGATAAAAAAAAGGGGATTTCCCACTCATGTTTTTTTTTCTATTTGCATTGGGCTAAAAATTGTTGATCAAAGCATACATAAAAAAATCATTTCTCAGTGTAGACTCTGTTGGATATAGACTAAAGCTCTGGATTTCTTTCCACGTGAAAGAAGAGCACATTGTAAGGTGGCTTTTGGCTGTTTGATTGTTTTGAAAACTTTTATCTTTAAAGCTGCTTACTGAGGTCATGCTCGGTACAAGCAGCAAGGTTGACAAATGTCAATAACCCTGAATGGTGCTATAAGCTGGGTTTCTGTGGTTGATCGTGCTCATTGCTCGCGGTGGCATCCATTCCCCAGGATGCATGCGGGCTAAATACTGGGGGAATCGTCTCCAGAGGAGCCGCTATGTTAGACCGACAAGGACCAAAGACCATAGCAAAGGAAAATCTGCAAATAAGCATGATTTGCATACAATTGTTGGAATTGTTTGCAAAAAAAAAAAGCTCAAGTAGCGCATGCAAACTGGACACGCACAGACTAACGTGCTGAGCTGAGGCAGTCTGGGCTCAACGGTGTGACCAACTTATAAAATATGCAACTCAAAATCTGTTACGTGCAAACTTTTTTTTTTTTTTTTTTTGCCGTAGTGCATTTAACATTTTATTTATTCCCCCATGCATGGTATTGATGATTTCCTTCTTTCTTTCTTTTTTTGCATGCATGCATGCAAAATAATGAATGTCAAGTCCTCAGTCGCTGTGCCTGCCACTAAAACTGAGAATGTTAACTTTTCGACCCAACAGTGTGTGGTTGTCAGGCTTGGTGTTTTCTATGTTCTCAAAGCAAATGAGCTGAGGCGGTCAGCCTGGGTGCACCTGGCTGATGTGCAAACCATGCCTGACCGGCGCAATGCTTTCCTTGTCGGGAGACAAATGGTGCCCGCCCACAACTTCCATCCAATAAGACTTTCAAAGCCGGTTGGGTTGTGCGTCCGTGTCGCTGTCCGTCCTCACGTTTTCTTTAATAAGCAGAGGTAGTGAAATGTGTCGCTTTCAGCGTGTAAGAAAGAAAGAAGTTCGGCACTCCACTGTGAGCAGTGCAAAAAAACGTTAGCCTGGAGCCCCGCGAAGTACTCATCAGCTCAGCAGGTGGCTAAGATAAAGCTTTCTCCTCTCTTGTCTTTTTATATTTTAGCTGTGAAAAAGAAGCAAAAACACAAGAGGAAAAACATTTGATGGAAGATAAGAAAAAGAAAAAACACGACGAGAAGAAAAAGAAAGACGCCGCACAGAAAAAGGTAAACACTCAGTCGGAGGTTTTTGTTTTGCAACGTCCCCGTCATTTGTTCGTTCATCGTTTTTCTGTGCTCGCCCTAATCCCACAGCGAAGCCGGGGCTTATCCCATCTACCGAGAGGCAGGGTATAACCTCGACAGATCGCCAGGCCGTTGCAGGGCTGGAAAACACACCCGTGCATGCACGCAGCCATCCACATACATCCTAACACGCAATACACCGCAAAGTCCCACACGCATGCAACCATCAACAGCCTGAAAGGCCCAGGCTCAAACTGAAACGCTTCCTGCTGTGATGCCCCAGCTTTTAGAACTGTACCAGTGTGCACTCTCTCCATGTCTTCCAGCTTTAATTGTTTCTGGCTATTGTTTAATAGCATCTGATATGAGCAGCCATGGTAAGACCTCAGTTCAGTGCGGGGTCAGGCCATTGGAGCTTCACTGGCTTATCAGGCCATTTCAGAGGAGCTTCCTGCGATCAGTTTATTAAATGTTTCTGCAGAGAGCTAATTTACCACAGTTTTAATTTATGAATAATTAAAATGTTTTTTTATTGTAAAATTTGAGTTTAATTATATAACTTCAATCCGGATTTTGAGGAAAAATGCAATTTAAATTTTGAATCCAACCTCGTTCCTCAGTGTTTGAGCCCGTTTTCATTTATTTCTTTATTCGTTCATTGCTCAAGTATTGGGTTCACACAGGTGTATTCACTATAGCATGTCACACGTATATTATTTACTAGAACTGTGCATAAAAATCGATACAAAGATTAATATCAATGTTTTTAAAAATGATTTAATATCGATATTCTGGCTTTCAATATCGATATACCTCCCAACCCCTAGGGGGCGTTATAGCAGCGCAGCATTACGGTTCACAGCGAGGAAGAGCAAGTGAGACGAATCTAAAATCAGATGTTTGGGCACATTTTTGGTTTCTGTGATACGTTAAATGCATTGAACCAAATGCACTTGATTTTCGTTTCAGCAGTGACTTAAGGGCTATGTTGTCTTTAGGACTGGCTTTAGTTGGTCGGAGCTTGTTTTTTTTTTTTTGATGTCGATAAAAGGATTTGTGAATGGAAAATAATTCTTGAGATAAAAAAAATCCCTGGTTTCAGTGTCTGCACACAAACACAGAGAGCAAAATTGTTCGTATAGCTTTTATCTAAACCGCGAGAAGCAACAATTATTTCTGGTATTGGAAAGACATGTTATATAACATATTAGCATTATTATATTGTATTATTAACACAATTATTATCTGTCTATTTATCGTTAGGTTCCTATGCATAAAAATTAAGAATAACCACCTTCTAAACGTAGCTGTAGGTTTACTCAACTTTTTTGCTCTTAAGCTAATGTGAAGTTTCCCCATGATGACCCTTCATGGTTGTTGTGACCTTTCTGTTAAGTGTGGGAAAAGCTATGTTTAAGCCTGCTGACTGGCAGCGTGCAGCAGGTAGGGACGGGGAAATTGTTCTACGTTCCACACAGCTGGAGAAAACTGGTCCGATCTGCACTTTTCTAGCATCTGACTAAAATCACTTTTAGTATAAGTGATGACAATGCTGTTTTTAAACCATAAGTTTTGGAGCCTTTTTATACCCTGACTCTGGGAGCCAGTAGGGAGCAGCCTTTCAGACACTAGGGATACACATTTGTAGGTATTCGTTACAACGAGGGTTGAGGCTATCGGTTATTTTAGTTATTGAGGACTCTACTGAATAATCTCTGTCACAGATAATCAGACACTTCGCCCACTGCTCCTGACCTTTTATTTCTTGAAGGACACTACCGAACCCTGGAGCTGTTCCACATTTACACAGGAATCATGCATCTGTTGAAACCAAATATTTGCAGAGGCTGTAGAAGACAGATGACGGCCCCACCCCCCCGCTGCCTGACATTAAACTAGACTCCACTTTTTCTATTTTTGATCAGTTAGGATTAAAATAAAAATTACTACTTGCTAAATACTGAAATAATAAGCAAGACATATTTTAAATTTCAGATTTTCTTAAACAAACTCTTTGAACTCAGGTGTTTGCTCCCATTTCCTTAGTATTTGGTAGAATTGGTAGAAAATGGGTGGTATTCTTAGGGTCATTGATGTCCATTTGAAAAGCCTGTTTGTGTCCAGGCTTAAACTACATTGCTGCTGTCATGAGTTGTTTAAACTGGCCCGTCCGGTGGGTTGGACGGACTTCTGGTGATTTCGGGAGCAACATTATTATTTTATTTAGTGGTGTCCTGATACCAGTATCGGTATCAGGCCCAATACCAACGTCAGGTACTCGGACTTATAAAAGCAGCCCTATACTCTGAACCGCTACAACTTTATGCTTGATTTTCCTCCTTGGCTGGGCTACACTGTAACTCAAAGGCTAGTCGCCACTCTATACCAGGTAGTGGTGCTGCTAGACACCAAGAGGTTGTTTGATGACCCACCAAAAGAAAAAAGAAGAAGAGAGAAGATAGCTGAAGCTCTAACAGAATTCATCGCCCTTCATAATCAATTGTTTTCTGTGGTCAACGATGGTGTTAAGTTACGTGTGATCTATAAGTACCAATCTATTAAGTACTCAGTATCGCTACTTGGAATTGGCAGCTATCTAAACTGCAGTACTCGGTCTGGAAGAAGCTGGTATCAGGACACCCCTAATTTTATTTATTTTTTCAATTGAAGTCATAAACAACATGAACTACAGTCAGGCGATCAGGCTTATCAAAACAATAAAGATTTCGGGAGCGACTTGCATCAATTTTGTTAGACTTCCTGTATGTACTTACTCCATTTATTGTGAGAATGGCGGCGCTCTACGACTGCACTAAGGTACTCTTGATATTTCCACCTATGATCACTCTTCATGATGCCATTTATTTTTAAAAGTTTACCACTCCCTCCTGTAGCAAAATGCGAACCCAGCACCCAAACCCTCACTTGACAGTAGGACGATGTTCTCAGGCTCGCCAGGTTCCCCCCCTTTTTACCTCTAAATGTGACATTGATCGTGATGGCCGAACGCTTCAGTTTTGGTCTCATCACACCGCAGGACTTGCCTCCAGAAATTAAGGCTTTTGTCGCTGAAAGCAATTGCAAACTAATCTGGCTTTTTGTGTCGCTTTTTAGAGTAATCGCTCGTTCCTCTCGGAGTGGACGTTCAGTCCATAAAGTACAGGACTCCTTTCACTGCCGATAATGACGCACACCAAGCAGCTTCATCCAGCAGCTCCGCAGGGTCGTCTGCTTTTGTTCTGCCGTTGATTTGCACATTTCACACCAAAAGACGTTTACCTCTGGGACACACTTCCCATCCTGTCCATGAAAGGATGGTTGATGGCAGGACATCTTAATTGTTTGTACCTGCATGAAATTGTGTAAAGAAATAACTGTGACACATTCGGGTACCTGGAAATGTTACCGAAGGATGAACCAGATTTGTGGCGATCCACAGTTGTTTTATTTTCATCTCTCCCATGGTTTAGCATGAACCTATCAGAGGTTTAGCCATGACCGCATCATTTGGGCTTGCTCAAATGTTATTTAAGGCATTGAAATCATCACGCATGTATAGGCATAGTGATTTAAAGAAATATCTAAACATATTCTCTTGTTTAGTGCGATCTGTTACTCTAATAGTGAGGATTACTCGTCTCTAAGGGTATCGCCGTTTCGAGCGTCAGAAAGGTATCGGTTTGATGTCGTGCTAATATGCCACGTTAATTTGATTTACTAAGGTTCGCTCACCTCTGCTTTGCATGTAAAGGGCCAGAAGTCATAGCCTTCTTTTTTTTTTTTTGCTTTAGAATATTCTTTTTATGGTACTATATATGGTAAATTTTCACTCATGTTTTTCTCTTTTGTTGCAGACCACAGAACAGATAACCAAAGGTAAGTGTTTGAATTTTACTTTATTTGTTTCGTTTCATACAACTATTTTGTTTGTTTTTACAGTCAGATGTCCCTGTTTGGTGCATTTAAAAAAAAACGTAAAGTCCGCCATGCTTAGAGAATCTTGTAAACAGGAAGCAAACTCATTTTAAGGAGAAGGAATTGTATTTTTGTCTCCTTAGATAGGCGTGCCTTGGAAATCCCAGAGAGCCAATGTTTGATCTCTCATCTCTGCTGTCTGCGAAGAAAAACAAACATGCAAACAGGAAGTTTAGTTAAAGTGAAACATTTAAAGTTGACAAAGAAACTATCTGGAGCCAGGTGGTCTGAGCCACCTGAGCAGAAAATGGAAGCCAGGTGCCCACATAAAGCACTAATAAGGAGCATAGGGATGATGCAGCTTCTCCTCAGGCCTCCCTGTGGGCTCCTCAGGCATGCCTAGGAGAATTAAGGTGAGGAGGAATCGCAGAATAAAAGAAAAATAAACCAAATAACGAACAATACAAATGCATGAGGGGAATGGCCTGGGAAGGCGTTGTGAAGTGTGGGCTTCGCTTGCAGGTTTTGAACTCTGGATCTGTTGAAGCTGCAATGTTCAGTTTTGTCTCTTCAGGCCAGTGTTTAAAGAAAAAAAAAAAAATAAATCAGTGCGATGGTTGGCTGGCCAAGAAGTCGATCTTTTTATTAGGCTGAGTTGGCATGTTTGGAGCTGGACTCACTGAGAACGAACGGGGGGGGAACAGACTAGACTTTCAGGCAGATGTTAACAGCAAGGCGTTAATAAAAGTAAATTATTGGTGAATTTGTTTCTTTTTCTTCTTTTTTTTTAGTATGTTCAGGCAAATGTTTGTCTTAGTGGTTAAAATTCTGGTTATGTAATGAGGAGAAAGCTGATTTGTGCCTTATCAAATATTATTTCCCTAAGCAAGGAAGGGCCTATGTAGGGAGCAAATGATGACTGGTTTTAACGATTTACCATGATTTAAAAAAATCATTAAAACGGTATTTTGTATCCATGCTATCATAAAGAAATGTGTATATTATTTATGTAATCCTACTGAGACATTGGCTCTCATTCTCAAGACAAAACTTTACGTCTTGCTATGTAATACAGAAGATGTTTGTATCTTGGTGAGAGAGCCAAGATGTGACAAAGTGAAACAAAGAATATATTACTGATGTTGATACTAACTCCTTTTTAGCAGTAAAAATTATATAATCCTGCTGGCTTCACTTTACATATTTCTACCCATTTTAACAAACTTGAGATAATGTTAATAACCCTAATAAATTTGCGTCCACTAATTATGATCTTGTAATACTGCTACATATGGAGCTGAATGCATTTTTGACTTTCAGCTATAATTTATTTAATGCGCTCCATTATACACGCAGTCAGGCTCAAAAGAAACTTACATTGCAGGATTAATTACAGCATTTCTTCCACTGATTAGAGCATGAAATACCTCAGCAACGGCGACGATAATAATAATAATAATAATAATTAACAGTACATCTGGACTAAAAATGGATTCCTATAGAAAGCTATTTTTTGGCCTAGTAACTTAAGATGCAGATTATTTATGATAGTAGTTTAATTAGGACAATGGGGGACAGAGTTGGGCGGGAGAATAAACATGTGTCAATACTCTGGAGATTTTCAGAGCACCTGAAGCACCTTAAACGTAACTGCGTCTATCTCCTGTCTGGTCTGGCGGAGAGGCCCAGGGAAGGAAGGGGGCTGCAAGGAGAAGGCTGAAGTAAAAAAAAAAATGTTGTTGCTGTTTTTGTGCGAAGCAAAGAGAGGGTAGCTGCTAAAACGTGTGGGCTCAGGTGGATCTGAGAGAGCAGGAAAACTGCGAGAGCAAAAAGAAACAGATGGAGCTACGCAAAACTGTGAGACTGAACTCCAGTTTCCTGTTTGCCGACACAGCTGAGGGGGCCCGTTGTGGGTTGTTTCTACTGGCCCACTTCTACAAACACATGCTCTGTCTGTCTCTCTCTCTCTCTCTCTCTCTCTGTGTCCGGGTCCCCTAATGCAACAGATATCAGAACATTATCTGAAATATTCAGCGGATCGCTGTTCATTAATTTCTGCCACAGACTGAGCTGAAGCGGTCCAGAATTTACCGTTGTGCAGCGGCCATCATCTCTGGTCTTCAGAGCTCGCTGCTCTGCGTGTTTTAGGTTCCTCCATTCTCTCACACATCCCCTTTTCAAGTAAATGCATAATTAACCGGCTTCTGCACAGTTTGTCGACACGCCAAGGAGGTAATTCAGTCAACGGAAGCAGGTGTGCTGCAGCAGGGAAGTCACTTTTTACTTTATTATGATTTAAAAGGCCTTCTGATCATGAACAGCTAAATATGAGGAAATGATGCAGTGCCATGCTAAACTGTTTATATCTTCTGAAACTTTTGATATTTCTTGACATTCCAACCACAGATTTTGATATATACTGGAAGATAATGCCGTTATTTTGCAGATAAAGATGTAAACACCGTGATGTGTATTTGTATTGCACCTCCGCTACTCTGTTGAATAAAAGCCAGCCCAACCGCTTAACCTCAAAACTCGCCTCATAAGGGAATAGTCCACTTGTGTGTAATTTAATCTCACTGTTCTGTGAAGGCCTTTGAGGGTTGTATTGGAGAACATCGGTGAACAAAGAACCTCATGAAGACCAAGGTGCCCAGCAGACCGGGCAGGGAGAAAGTCGTGGAAAAGTTTAAAGAAGGGTTCGATTCTGAAATTGTACCCCGAACATTGAGCGGAAATTTGTGCCTATTCTTCTGCAGCTCAACTTCTCTCTGTAGATGTGCACATCTGGTAGACCCAAAACCCCAAAAGACCTGCCGGTGCAGCTGCAGCAAAAGGGAGGCCCTATAAGTTACTGACTTTGGAGACTGAATACGAACGCACGCAACACTTTTAGATTTTTAGTTCTAAAAACAAACCAAAAAAAACAAATTTGTTTCATTTTCATTCCATTTCACAGGAAGGAGCTACTTTATGCTCATCTATCTGGCTGATAAATGTCAGAATTGGGTTTTCTTCAGCCGGCATATATATTGCCTTTCATAACATCTTGTTGTGAAATTTAATTTCATTGTTTACTGCGGGGTGACATCGTGCTGCTGTAAGTGAAAAGGTTGACTGTCGCGACCACAGGGATTTGATCCATCTTCTGTTGTTGTGGCATTCTAGGTCAGCATCCCAGTAGCTCTGGGCAGGGTGCAAAACTGCAAAAAGGGAATAAAAAAAAAAGTTGCCGGGCTGGACGTGAGTGAGGAAAGTAGTTCTGAGCATCACTTTGAATTACGCCTCAGGCACCTTGGTGTCAACAAGCTACATTACAGCTTGCTTCTATGTTTTAATGAGCTGCTGGGCTTCTTTTTATTACAGAGTGCAAGCCTATCAAAAGAGAGAGCAAAACGCTACATTTGCATCAAGGCGCACGTTTACCTACTGCAATAGCAGATAACATTATAGGAAAGCGGCGCTACAGCTGTCATTTTATAACCAATTAATTTACCATTCATTTTCACTTAGTTACACCCAGTTATTTGTGTTTGACACCATTGAGTGATCAAAATGGGATTTATACCAGAGTGCCTTTTGTCGTCATTACTATCTACTCTCATCCTTGTGTGTTATCTCAGCTTAAATGAAAGCAGCAGTTGTATAATAAATGTTATATTCTTAGAAGAACTGAAGAAACGCATGGATTCAGATGCAGCTTTGCACCTATTGACTTGTTGTATGCGCCGTTGTTATCAACATGCATTTAGTTTTTGCCCATTTATTTTTACAGAATATTAAAAAGGTCAGAATGAAGTTATTTTTGGTGGTGGATTGTGTTGAAGAAATTAGATTTTAATATTTGTTTACCATATTAGAAACGTCTATTAGTTCATCTTAAAATTCTGGAAACTAGATTCTCCTAAGAAATTAAGTGGGGGTGGGGGGGGGGGTAAGAAGCCATTTTAACCTAAGTATACAATGTACTGACTGGCAAATAAGATTTCACCCCAATGACATTGGCCGTTTCTTGCTGTTCCTATGAGTAGTTCACATTCCAGCCCGAGTCCGTGTACGGCTCAGCAGGTGCCGCTCAGGTCAGGAGGACAGGACATTCCAGCCTCTTTCACGCTTCGCTTCTTCTGAATCATAACACAGAGGAATCTGCACCGCCTACAGCTGCCGGCACAAGGGGCACGGGCAAGGGAGTGTTGACTCCAGGGAAGTTTTTTTTTGCTCTCCTGCATCTGACTCTTGTAAGCCGGGGTCTTGGAGACCACCCTCTCTGCCCCGTGAAGCTGCGGAGGTTAAGAAATCTTAAGTCGGGAGAACACCTTAGAAACAGGGTTTTATTTTGTGTGTGATGGTGTTAAACCATTCAGATATGTATTTAGGACTTGATGGTCTGACCTAGGGCTGGACGATAATTCAATAAAAATATATATCGATTTATAGACATATATCGATGATAGGAAAAAAAAAGGGTCAATAAAAAGTTCAATAGAATAACAGTTATCCTTCATTTTGCATTGTAGCCATGTTGGTTAATACTACAGTCATTACATTCTCCCGACCAATCACAAACGCAGACCCAAGAACCTCCATCACCAAGCTCCACCCCCTTCAAAGAGTTCAGAGAGCACGTGTTCTTTTTTTCTTTTTTGGTAAAAAGTTGGTTGAATAAAGGGTTGAGTTTGAATTCAGTGTTTGTGTATTCTGTAACTAAAAATAGGTTGCTAAGCAACAGCATCAAATGGCCAGGGCTGCACTTAAAATATATGTTTTGAATTTGATTTGAAGTTGATAATTATCAATATCGATCAATATGATTTCTATTTTATCGATATGCTTTTTTTTTTCTATATCATCCAGCCCTAGTCTGACCTATATAAAAGTTAGTTACATTAAATTGCATCAGCCTTTGTAAAATGTGAGAGGAGGGGTTTCCTTTTTGAACCACTGTCTCACATTTAATCACCTGCTGTGATTAAAACTTTCAGTCTACTATGTTGGTGAAGATTCTCCATCATGCTGGTCATGATCAATCCAAAAAAGGTTAAAAAACATAACGACTGGACCTCCGTTCTGAAGCTGAAGATGTTTCGCTTCCCATCCAGGAAGCTTTCTCAATTCAAAGTCTACTATTTTGTGAGGTTTGCTGCTCACGTTTTAAAGCCCCGTGGTAAACGGAGATTACATTTTGGGAAACGCCAATCTTTCATCTCAGTATTGAAAGAAAATGTCAGGTCAACCAAATAACCAGTGGCACAGGTCAATGCTTTGTCCAACCCTGTTCGGAGCAAGACTTGGTTTTTTTCTATAAGATTTCTCAAGGTTTTAACATCCGGATAGGAGGGATCTCTTGATTTTGTGGTACCCAGGATCTTCCAAAGTCCTGCTTAGTCTCTTAGGCCAGTTTGTTTAGCTACCCAGACAGGCCTTCTGTATGATTTTAGGTGTGGGGACCGAGATGGGCATACAAAAGCCATTTCTGTGTTGACTCTGCCCATTTTCAGTTATCTGATAGTGACAACTTGATTTTTATTGGAGATCATGATGCCATGCACTCTCACAAAGTTGCCATGGCCTTTTGAGAAGAAAGCAGCTCACAGCATAACGGATCCTCCACCATACTTAACAGCTGGCAAGAGAGTCCTTTTCCATATGCTCATTCTTTGTTTTGCACCAATCCCACCGACGGTGGTTTTTGCACTGATCTGTTAGGAGTGCCAGTACAGTTTAGCAAACTGCATGTTTACATTTCTGATGGTAGGACAATGCTGTTTTTTTTTATTTCTGGCATCACTCCCAAACAACCTCACATACCTGTGGGTAATCTCTAATGGTTATGGAGACTGTGAGCATAAGAGCCCTCTCTAGCTGCGGTTATTTAACGGTGAGCTTTACCTCCTTTACCGTCCTCCTGGCAGTGCATGATGGGAAGCCTAGAGCCCCGTGGCTAAGAGAAAAGTGCCTCTGTGTCTTGTAATATTTATACCCCAGGGAAACGGTCATAATTTACTAATTAGAAGCCCCTATTAACGTAACTTGATCTTCTTTTAAAAAAAAGTAATGGATAAAAAATGACTTAGTTACATTATTTTATAGGAATTGTTAGAGGTGCCTGTAACTATGCCGCGGGTTATTGCTACAGATAAGTCACATTTTAAGAAAAATGGAGAAATCATCCTTTTGAAATGTACTCTGGTTTTTATGTCAGACTTTGTTAGCATATTTCATTTCAGTTAAATATTATTTGTGTTATCTTACGGTCTTTGGAACTTTTTTGTTGTTTTGTGTTTATCTCTTGTAAACATGATCTTAGATCTCAATGAGACAACCTGTATAAATAAAGGTAAAATTCAAAAAAGACCAAAATTATTCATACCCCTAGCAGATTTAGGTTAAAGTATTTATTTATTTATTTTAACCAACATTTCTTTTGAGTGGAAGTCATTACCATTCTGGAATGACTCAATAAGTCTTGAATGTAATTTGTTGAAGGAACTAAAGATTAGGGTGATGATAAAGAGGCCTTCCGACTTTAGACTGAGCTTATCACCAAAGATAAATAGTTAATTATGAGAACGGTTTGATTGGTGTAATGCTAATATTTTCATTCATGATTGCGAAACGTATAGATAACCTGCCTTTTTTTTTATTAAATGTAAATAACCCCTCCCCCCCCCCCCCCCCCAATGAATACTCCTGAATACTCCTTTTACTGTGTATTATTTTTTTATTTTCCTATCAGAGACAAACTTTTTGGTTGAATGAAAATATTTTAAAATCTAATTTGTCATGAACATTTTAGGGCTTAACTGTAGATGATATATTTACTTCAGATGATAGTTTTACATTTGTAAATGTTAAAGGTAATTATATTTAGTATTTAATTTAATATTTAATACCGCCATGCCATTTTCTGCTGTGTTTATTTTAACTGCTTATACCAGTTTGTGTATTGGGCAATATTGTTGGTTTAGTGGCCTACGCATAACAAGAGCCTGCCAAATCTATCTGTTGAAGTCAATTACTGTATGTTACCGTCTGTGCGCGACCGCTCATAAAGCTCACCCACAGAGGGCATCCTTTATCTTGAAGGTCACGTGGCCTGCTTGCAGCTTCTACCCAGGAGATTGTGGGACCGTTCAAGCGTCCCACTCCTCTTTCTCTTCCCTCTACCTTCGACTCTTTGATGTCTCCGCAGACAGCCGGCACCCCCACCTCACTACAAAGTCTTAAACACTCAGGCGAGCATGCTATCATCTTTTCAACTTTTAAAATTAGGATCCTTTTAAAAGTTGAAAATGAGATGTCTTCTTGCGCGTGAAGCACACACAGCCCCAAGGCCAACGTTTGATGTGCATCTTTGATGAACTGGGAATTCTCCTGTGCAGCCTCACAGCTGAGGACCGTGTTTTTGCAAATAGGCTGTCATGGAGATTCACTCTGATCTCTCGCTTTACTCCCCAACAGTTTTGTTTTTTTTTTTGCAAAATGTGGCTTTGGGAGACGCGTGCTTCTAATTTTACAGCTGCCAGGGGTGTTTTTTTTTTTCTTTTTTTCTTTCTTTCTCTGATTGATCTATTATTTTCATTAATAAAATGACACTGTTTGATTGTATCAGTGTTTCCAAATGTGCAAGACGTGTGTTTTTGTTCTTTGAAACGAAGCAACCAAAGCAGTGGAACATGCTAGGGACAAATAGTGGTCTAATTGTAAGCGGATTTGGAGCCAAGCTGGTTTCAGGCAGTGAGACAGGAGCTCGTAGAGGAACACACGAGGGGTGGAGGGGGGTGGAGACTTTCACGTGCACACACACTGTTCTCTTCATCGCTTATCGTCCCTCCTCTGCCTCCTTCCATTCCTCCTGTACTCCAGCTTTCTCTTTCTTTAACCCTCTGTGTGCCTCGTCGTTTCTTTTGCCTCATTGGCCAACATAGCACCCCCCCCCCCTTCCTGAAGAATCTACGTCACACATCGAAGAATTCCAACTGTATAACAGCCGACTCCATAAATGACACCTTGTGGCGCAATCCCAGAGTCCTCTTGTTTTATTAGGAAATCACCTCTTAAAGCCTGCAAATTGACCTGGAATTACTGCGGCCATCTGCTGCCTTTAATGCAGCAGTGATGACAAGAGGATAATAGTGGGAATGAAAGAGAGGGAGAGAGAGAGGAGAACGGAAAGGTGGGGTGGGATGAAGCACAAGTGTATCTGATGATTTGCTGAGCTGCAGGGAGAGGCAGACGGACACAGATGCAAATGCAAGAAATGACATGCATCAGACGCATAGGAATCCCCTCATACATACACAGCATATCACCATGAGGGGCACCAACACAACCGAAGGAATCAAAAGATAAATCTGGCCTCGTGTATCGGTAAACCTATCTCTGTGATTGCATGTTCCACTGCACCGTGTTGCCCTCTCCCCTCAACGTGGGCCTCAGCATTACATAACCCTTTGCTTTTGTATGTGACCGGCTGGCCGCATGTGCACAACTTATTCAGGCCAGACTCGGGACGGCAGCCAATGGCGAGGCGCTGCTCTTTGTAACTCACTTAGGCCCTAGAAAGATTTTCTTTTAGTTTCTGCTCTTTGGATTTACAAGGCCGCCCTCCCCTCCTTAGACGGCACCCAGCTACCATTTTTGGACCGGTTCACCTTGCTTCCGATCAGCTGATTGTTTGGGTTCACCCAAATGCAGCCATAAGCTTTAAACACATTTTTCTCAGCCCTTTTTTTAGATTTTAGTTGACCAGTTTTGTAAAGAAGGTGATTATCTTCTGTGTTCCGACCCGGGCAAGCTCTGTAGCCCGTAGTTGATCCTGGTTTATGATTTAATGCTGACCCCTAACCCCATAACTATGTATTATTCTGCTTTAAATTAGCTCGCAGGGGACTAGAAACCAACGTAATGCCTCACAGCGTTTCTGATACTGAAATTGCATTTAAAGAAGTTATGTTAATTTTTTTTGTATGACCTTTGATGTAACTATCTAATATGAGAGATGGCGCTACCATGTAATGTGTCTTGGTAGCTACTGTTTGCCTTGCAAAATCAGTGGCAGATTTGCTCTAATAAAGAGGAGACAAGAGGAAATTGTGTTGTTCAAATAGCTAATTGTATCGAACACAACAAAATGGGTTAGCTGGAAGCCAGGTAAAAATAATTTATGAAATATTTAAAAAAAAAAAATTAAATATTGGATTAGTGTTTATAATGTCAGTGCCAAATTGTTAAAAAAAATTGACGGGTAAGTTTTTTTCTCAGTAGTTGTGCATTAATTGCATACTTTACAGAAAATGAGAGTTGTATGTTAGGGGGAAAAAAATCTGATTCACAGTATTAATGCCATAGTAACAGAATCAGTAACTATTTTATCAGTAATCACCTCATGTATTTTACTAATTAAATAATTAAAGAAACAGAAACCACTTATAAGATGTACTCTTAACTGCTGCTTTAAGAAAAAACTCAAGGAGACTTCAGAGTGTATCATGGGCGACTGTGGCTTGATGGGTTGAGTAGTCGTCTGGCAACCAGAAGGTTGTGGGTTCGATTCCAGCTTCCCCTTGCCACATGTCGATGTGCCCCTGGGCAAGGCACTTAACCCCAAGTTGCCTACCGAGCTGCGTCTCGGTGTATAAATGTGTGCGCGTTAGTGAGAGCGACTGGGTGAATGTGGCTATAGTGTACAGCGCTTTGGGTGGTGAGCATGACTGGAAAAGCACTATATAAGTTCAGTCCATTTACCTTTTCCTGATTTGAGGTGTAGCTTTGTCGAATTTCCACACATTATGTTCTCTGAAAATTTAAAATCAGTATAAATATGATTATAATCATAAATATGTTTGAACGGTTTGGTAGAAAGAAAAAGCAGGAACCCCATGTCTGTTTCCAGTATTTAGCCATGTCATATCAGATATATTTATATTTATTTGTATTTTTTTATTTATTTATTTTTTTTACACATTTCCAAGAAGCGACGGATCCAGAACCCTAGATAGCATACACTTCCTGCTGGACCTGCTTACTCATCTCTTCAAGGTCTGAGACGTGAATCTAAAGCATATAACTCGTAAAGAAGGAAGAACTGCTCATGAATTAATTATGGATCCTTTCCAAAGGTCACAGAGTTCTGAACTAACAGGATAAGATCATTACTTCAAAGGGCATTATTTGAAAAAATTTTGACATTCATCTAAATAAACAGTGTTTGACTTCAGTGTCATAAATGTTGCAATGATGTCGATGATCTCGGGAACGTCTTCAAGATAAAGGCTTTTTTTCCCTTATTTATTTATTTATTTTTTATTTAACTCAATCTAATCTCACGACGAAGGCCTTCTGAAAAAAAAAACTGGTAAGACAGTGAAATGACAGCCAAAAGTCTGATTTCTACAAATAATAAACCACAGAGAACATAAATGTTTTTAGTGTATCTATAGCCACGCTAATGGCCCTTGTAATACCCAATTTCTCAGCTTTTGTACACAGGCTTGTGGAGGCAGGCGTTTTCCGTAGCCAAACCACTGCTTGGAGTGAATTTACCTAGATGTTTAGTTGCCCAGTTACAAATGAGATTTTTATGTGCAGGTTCTTTGCACCCCATGCAGCTCTTTTTTAACGCGCTACCATACATTACCTGTTTGACTCCAAATAACAGGTTGATACAGTTAGCCTGCCCAAATAATGGAGGCTGTGGACGTCAGATAGACACTTTATTTTCCTCAAAAGTTTGTAGCGAGCCGGAATGGACCTGCTGCTCCTAAGCGTAGCTATTCTGAGTACAGACTATTAAAAAGGGCTGGTCGGAGCTGACGGAAAGACCAGCTCTGTTGCCAGGGGTAACTGAGGCTAGTGGGACACGAGCACTTGACTTCAGCAGCTATGGCAGCAGTTGATAACTAACAGCTTTGGTCATGCGCTGAGAGGTAATCATTTCAGGGGGCTATAACCTGCCACAAAGTATGAATAGCTTATGTTGAAGGGGTTAGGCACTCTTTAAATCTCTGCCCCGGTGGAGACAATAACCCACAACAATGAAGCAAGCAGGTCTAAGTCCATTATCTGGTACTTGACCTATTTATCACTTTTAATCGGCGCGCAGACGCCATAATAGACGGCGAGAGTTCTCGTTCATCCCCAAAGGCAGTGTCAAACGTGTGTGTGTGTGTGTGTAAATGTTTTACATTGCAACACTGATATTATTACAGTCCGCTGGTTTCTGGTTCACAGAATCTTATTTAGTAGTAGTATGGATATCCCAACATAAAGGTCTATCACATAAAATTTCAAACGAGGAGCCCTGAGGTAACGTAATGGTGAAAGGAGGATGCATCTTTTTCTGAAAGGTGTGGTGTGGATTTATTTTCAGGCCTCTTTATTCAGATAGCCCCATGTAAACTCTAGTGTAACCCTTTACCTCCAGGTATATCTGGAACAGCAGCAGACATCCCCGAGTCAGATTAGAAATAATCAGCCGACTTGATACTGAGCTGCTTAAAGGAGCAGCTTGAAGAAAGCGGCCAGGAATCCTTTTTGCAGTTTGTCACAAGCCATGTAGAAAAAAACGTGGAAAATGTTCCTCTCGTCCAATCAGATTGAAATTGTGTTAATGTTCTATTTTTTTTTGGACCACATGCTGAAAGTTAAGTGTGATGGAAATCTAACACGGCACATCATGCTGAATACTCCAACCCAATAGTGAACATGGTGGTGGCTGCATGATGTTGCAGGGGCTGGGTAGCTGGTAAGAGCTGATGGGAGGATGGATGGAATGACGCATGGGGCGATCCTAGAAGAGATCCTGCAAAACACATAGAACTGGGCTCACGCTCCAACAGGAAAATAACACTAAACAGGCAGCCTGAACTAGAATGAAATAGTTGAGATCAAAGCGTGTTAATGTGTTAAAAAGGTCCAGACAAGGTCAAGAGGGAAATCCATCTGTGGCAAGACAGACCCTATCCATGAAAATAAGAATGCATAAAACTTACTGCAGAAGGTGGCTTGATAAGGTATTTATACTATTATTTACCGTATTTATTTATATAGCTCTTTGATCAACCATGTGTTGTTTTTCAAAGTGCTGCACAAGTAAAACACGAGGCATGGATAAAAACATTTAAGAAACAAAACATTAACACAGCGCAATAAAGTCAGTCTAAAAGCACATAATCAATGTCAGACTCACAATGTGTTAAAAGCCAAAGAGTAAAAGTGTTTTTTTTTTTTTTTCCCAAGTGAGATTTAAAGACATGAACTGCGAGGGAGCTTGACTTATGTGCAGAAGCGGATCGTTCCAGAGCTTTGGGGCCACAACAGAAATGGCTCGATCGCCTCTCAATTTCCTCTGTGATTTAGGAACCACCAGCAGCATCTGGTTGGTGGACCTGCAGGAAGGGGACAGGGTGTTTGGGGGCTGCAGGTTAGACAGAAATGCTGGCGCTAGGCCATCGAGAGATTTTAAAATGAATCCTGAAAAAAAAAAACTCTTTATAAATGGGACTGAATACAAATTCAAACCACACTTTTTTTGTTTGTTAGTTTCGAAAGCCATGTGTTTTTCTTCTACTTTGCAATAATGCACAGCTTTATGTTGGCCTATCACATCAATTCCCAATAACATACCTTGAGGTGTGTGGTTGTAACAAGTTCAAAGGGTATCAATACTTTTGCGAGGCTCTGGATCAATAGACATTACCCATATGCAACAATTACAGCAGTTTTTTCCATTAATATTGTATTTTATTTTGGCTGTCAGACATAATAGTAAACACAGTTGAGCTATAACCAACATGTGCTTTTCGTGTTAACCAGGTTATAGTATTTTGACACTAGAATGTGCTCAGCAACTCTGTTGATGCTTAATGCTCCTCTACCCCCCCCCCCCCCCCCCTGCCTCTGCACTCCCTTTTAACTGTCCCTTTTCCCTGCCCCTCTTCCACAGTGCCAGACTCTGCCAAGCTCGACCCCACCCCTCCTCTTCTCCCCGCCAACCCCGGTGCCATCCCATCCGTACCCCAAAGCAGTGGAAATGGGAAGCGCGCCCCCTCCGGATGCCAGCCGCAGACAGCACAGCAGCCACAGACTTTGCTCCAGCAGCAGCAGCGCTACCTGCCCAGAGAGGTGCCCCCGCGCTTCCGCCAGCAGGAGCAGAAGCAGCTGTTGAAGAGGGGCCAGCCTCTGCCCCCCGGGACGCTGCCTCTCCTTACCACGGGACATCCCGACACTAGTGAATCTGCAGCGTCAACAGTAGCCATAAACCCCTCACCATCCTGTACCTCTTCCTCCTCAGCCAGCTTGCCCACAGGTCAGCCTAGACACTTGACAAATCGCTTCCTCTGCTATAAATACCGCAAAGGCTTGCCGAGTGACGCTTACTGTGTAAGAGTGCACGTTTGCTCTGAACTGCTTCATTTGTTTTCATTGCATCTGTGGGAGGGCATGGAATAAATGCATGTCTTCAACTTTCGCTAAATACAGTTTATCTTGCACGCCGTGGTAACATTTCACCTTTCAATTCAGTCTTTGTGTTCACTACGTATACAATATCATAATAGATGATTGCTGTGCTGACTGCATTAATCTAGGGCTACATTAGTTAGAGGAATGAAGGAATATAATGGATTTGCCCGTTGCTTCTAATCGGAAGCAACATTGTCTTGGAGGGACTGTAATTTTTTTAAATTCAATTTGAATCAAAATTTTCTTCTAAAATGTTAATATTTCTAGAAGAAAAGGTATATAGGAACATTGTTTTCTTTTTTTTAATTGAGCGCTAGTTGATTGTAATTAACATTAAAAACAGCTACTCAGTACTATTACAAGCCAGTATTCACTCCATTTTTTTTATTCTGTAAAAAAAATTATTTTAAGGGAAATATAACAATATATCATACATTTGTATGTATGGATTTGATTAAATCTTTTTTTTTTTTTTTTACAGTTCACCCCCACCCCCCAAGTTCTGTTTTTATTTTTTTATTTCAACCTTTTTTTAAAAAAAAAAAATGGAATCATGAGTAGAAATTCAACTGTTTCATCAATAATTAAATTCAAGGGAAGTCGTTAATAATTGATTTTTTTTTTTTTTTAAACTTCTTAAAATCTTCTGTAAACATTTGTTTGGATAAAAAAACTAGCACACGTGTAAATAATGAACCCAAAGACGTCGTAAGGATTGTCCAGTACATGGACATGAACTGAACATCAACACATTTCCTTAGTGTTACAAAGCAGCCGAAGTCAGGGGTTAAAGAACATGGAGCAGAGGCACGAAGCGCACAGAAGCATTGAACCAGGAATCCTTTCTATGCGAGTGAAAAGGGTAATGGTTGTAATAGCTGCTTTTAGTGGCTTCATCAAGGAGAGAAACACAGATGAGCTCTGTGACAAGGTTCTTTGTTAAGAGGGAATGATATTTGGCTCCCCTGGCTCTTCTAGATGGCCTTCTCTGCTCTTAGATGGGTTTTTGAAAGCTGCTTTAATGTTCTAACAATTCCCCCAGAACGCGCACAGCTTTGAGCTTCATCATTTATTTCTAAAAAAAAAAAAAACAAAAAAAAACACCGATGTGATTCTGAATTGTCACATTAGGTTGCTAAGCGTCTTCGGTAAATGCACGTCTGTTGAGGTTCTTTGCATGTGAGAGGTTTTAGGAAACAGCAGGCTAATGCTAGCTTGTTTTGATCATTTGGCATCATGACATGTTTTCTTTGTGGTCTGTCATGTGTGGATAAAAGTCAGAGTGGTTCCCCTCCTTGGTAAACTAATCACTTGGCTTTGAACATCATAATTGACATCTGGTGTCTCCCCCATGGCTGTCGGTCTGCAGTAGAGCAGAGCTTCACCTGGGCTGGTCATATTAATTGCCACTTAACGAGTTAGTTCCTCTTTTATTGATAATTGCATTTGCAGCAGGCTAGCATTTGCTGCAGCCAGCAGGCCAAAGTGTTGCAGTACAGACACTGTTGCTTGGGGGTTTGTCAACTTTTACCCACCACTTCATAAAGTTACCCGCACTTTGGCAGCGGCGAGTGCTAATTTCCACCCCTAATGGTGCTCGTTAGACTCAGACTAAGCACTCTGGATTTTGACATGGGCTCTCTAGCCATTCTACTTTGCTGTTTTTTCTTGGAATACATCTGCTGTGCCATGTCTAATGTTTTTTTGTTGTTGTTTTGTTTGGTTACCACTGTGCCTGTGGTTTTGTTCCCGTTAAACACTGCAGAAGCATTTGCATCACAGGTGCTGCTGGCCACTGTTTATTCTCCACTTTGCCAGGCTGGGACTTAGAAACGGGGATTGAGGTAGATGAAGAGTAAACACAGCTGGCTATCTTTTTCCCTCTGTGTGTTTTCCTTCCAGTTGCTTTTATGCGTTTCCAAGTGGTAATGGTCAATTATTCACTAATATGTAATTATGTGGTGTTGATGAAGATCCTTCAGGCCATTTTGGATCATGTGGGTTGTTCATACTGCGTCTCAGAGCATCACTCAGCCCCTTCGGATTCTGCGTGAATGCCCATGTATTTACATGGCGATGAGATGTTTGCCCTGCCGTCGTCTCTTTCCCCTCCTCCTCTTTCCTCTGATTAACACCCTCGTACTGTGCTCTGAGCTTCAGTGTTTCCTGTTTGGGAGGCGGAGCGATACAGAACGAGCCATTTGGCCCGCTGCCTCGGTGAGACCGAGAGGAGCAGAGAAAGAAGTAGAGATCAAGAGTGGCAGAGGTCCAGGTCTGTGGGCTGAAGTGACTCATAGCTTACGGTAAAAGCTGCTGCTTCTCTCCGCCCCTCTTTGGCAGCCCGGCTCGGCTCTGCTTTTGCTCTCTGTGCGTCTTTGAACTGACGTTTTGCATCGGGATAGAGACGAGTCTACTTTCCTGACTAAAGACAGACGGTGCGGAGCTTCCCTCCAATAATGCAGCGTTTTCTATGAGCCCGTCTCTGTCTGTCCCCTGTTGTTCCTCCTAATACGACCTTTTAAGCTTGTTACTAGTCTTTAGAAACATGCAGCGCTAGCCCTGCAGGTAAATCCCACCTGAGTCCCATCCTGGTCACACAGCAACCAGAATGATTGTCCCCTCCTCTCTTTGACCCAATGGTGATATTTAGCTGTAGGAACACACTGGCTGCTTTCATTGCTCTCCTTTCCGCTCTTCTCCCCATCTGCCTGACTCTGTGTTTCATTATCCGGTTACGTGTGAAGTTCTTGAAAAGCCAGTCTGATAGACGTGTCCCCATGTGTATATATGTGCAAAAATACATAACCCCCCCCCCCAGATGAGTGACTTGTGGGTCATAAGGTAATACTCTAGTATGAAGGCCTGTAAACAGTGGAGTCTGTGTTTTTTTGATTTAATAATCAAAGTTCATGTTAAGATTTCAGATGTTAGAGCCGTTTAAATATGCCCCACTATATTTAATTCAACGACCCAAGAAAATGTAGCTTCTTGCATCATCTCCGTTTTGCGTTGAGGCTCTGACCTTTGGTAGGTTTCTTTGAACTTAATTCTTTTCTTAATGGTTTCTGGATGTTATTTGGTGTTTGGCATACATGGAAAACTGCTTTTTGTGGCCAAAGAAAAACTTTGCACTACACATCCAACTGGACACATGATCTCCATGTGTCCAGTTGGATGTGCTTTGGGGATGCTTTTTCTACAGCAGGCACAGGGAAGCTGGTCATAGTTGAGGGGAAAATGGACGGAGCTAAAAAGAGGGGAATGGTTCAAAGAAAACCTCTTACTGGCTGCAAAAGACTCGAGACTCGGGCTGTGGCTCACCTTCCAGCAGGTGACCAAAAGCCTTAAATCGAACTCCAGATGGGCTGCTCTCTCTCCTGGTATATAGAAAACCTATCGTCTTTGTTTAGCAGTGAAGCTGATGGCTTCACTTGGACTGGTTTTGTTGGCCTCTTAATGTGCTTGTGGTTTGGCTGGGGAAAAAAAAAGTTACAGCTAACCCCTTTTGGTCTTTGTTTATAGCTTGTAAAATAATTAATGAGTTTTATATACCAGCGGGGAGCCGCCGATACAACAGAACAACAAAAAGATCTGTTGGCATAAACAGGCCTCGTCGTGTGTAGGAGCTGTGCAGCTAATGTGTTAATAGCTCGTCTGCTGGAGAAGAGAGTACATGCACGATAGGCTTGATGATGTGCTCTTTAAGTCTGCTGATGATGCTGTAAAAGAGCCTTGGGAATCCCCTCAAACAGGGCTGGGATGTCTTGTGATGTGATTAAACATCAGCTCTGTGTTAACCACAAATGTTTGACACTCACTCTCTCGGTTTTTCCTGTGTCGGCTGACTTTCTCTCTGCTTTTTCTCCTCTGACTTTGTCTGCAAAGCCCGGTCTTCTGTGACGCACGCGTTCTCCCCCTCCATCTCAAGTTTATCAAATAACTCAACTTGCTGGCGTTTTAGTTAGCCTTAGGGTGGGTGGTATTAGTCAGACCGCACGTTCTATTTAAATATGCCAATCTTCCGGTGATTATAGACCTTTTATAGTGTTGCCTTTTCTTGCATAGATAACGATCCATATTCCAGGGTACTTTTGTGTTGACAAGGTATGAAAGAAGGAGCTATTTTTAGACCGGCATGCTAAAGACAGACCTTGACCTGATTTGCCCTTCATAGGAATAGGAGAGAGGAGGTACAGAGAGGAAAACATGAAGTCCAGATGTCTGTTGTGTAGTTTCTTTAACACTGGCTTTGTCCTTTCTGGTATTATTTATCTTTTATATTTGTATTCATTAATTAATTATTAAGATTAAGAAACCGAACGCGTGGAACAGTTTCAATTGAAAAGCCTGCAAAAGACTTGAGACTTGGGAAGAGGTTCACCTCTCAGTAGGACCCTAATCATCAACCATAGCTATAATGGAACGGTTTGTATCACGTTCTTGTCATGTGTTGGTATGGCTCAGTCCAAGTCTAGATCTAAATCAATTAGAGAATCTGTGTCAACACTTGAAAACTGCTGTTCACAAGTGCTTTCCATTCAGCTTTAATAATTTTGCAAAGAAGACTGTGCAGGAAATTCAATCTCTACATGTGCAAAGCTGGTAGAGACTTATTGAAGGCACTGTATTTTGATACAATCTCCCAGTATGCCGCCTTTCGTTTCCCTAAGACGTACAAAGAAGCCTGCCATCTTGACTACTTGGATACATTCCCAAAGCATCATTACTTAGCTATTGCATGCTATATGTGCACAGCCCTATATGGACTTTCTGTTTGCCCCTTATCGTCAGAAAATCAAGGTCCCTGGTGTTCCCGTATCACTGTTCTAGGATTGATTATAAAATGCTTGCCCACAGAGCATTTGGATATGCTAAATTCTGTGTTTAGCCTGTATTGTGTGATCTGAAACAGTGATTTTGTAATATATTTGGGCTTTTTGGGTCCTAACCTCAATCACAATATTTTTTTACCCATTCCTGCATGTAAGCTGTTATGCTTAATATTTCAGCTGGAGACTTGTGTATTGTGGGGTTACTATATAATTAAACAAGTCCTTCTTAAATGTCATATTTTGGTTGATCTTTATGGTGACTGCAGGACTTTTGAGGGTTTTTTCTTATGATGCATCAACAAAATGTGAACTTTCTAATCCTTGAACAAAGAATTATTACATTTTGGGGAGGTTTGTGTGTTCCTATCCAGGAGGATGTTCGTCTGGCTGGCGGCATGCATTGTCAGCTCTGTACCATCTCGTCTCTCTGCCCCTCGGGGACTTCATTAAGCCAGAAACTGTGCAGCTGAGGCCCACACTGTCCCTCCAGATCATTTCCCTCTTCTGTTGCCAAACATCTCTCTCAGTCTTTCATTCTCCATCTTCCACATCTTTCTACCACGTTCAACTACCACTTCCCTTCCCACCATATATACTTCTTGTCACAAAAAGAAATTTGAACAGTTCAAGCAAAACAATCCTTGAAAGTATTATTTTTATTATACAAGCATAAATCTATGCAAAACTGTCCAACACAAGATCCTTTAACGGACTTAAATCCATCGTGAATGTTGAACAGCGCCTGCCACGTTTACTCCTACCTCTAACAGTTCCTAAAAAAATCAATGTAAGGCGAGTGTTTTTGAAATTTGGACTTTACTTTTAGTTACTACCTGCTTCCTGTTTCTTTGGCTTATAAATATAACATGTCGCTTAACCTAAAATGGGAAAGACAAGAGAACATAACAGACTTTCTAGTGAGCCAGATGTGTGTTTATCTACAGAATTCAGGAAGCCTATGCCATAAAAGATCTTCTGAACTAAAGTAATAGTTCTGTCTATAGTAATAATAAAAGCATAACTTAAAATGACTAACAAACCTTAAAAGGGGCATATCATGCAAAATCTACTTAATTAGCCCTTAAACACATTTTGTTGTGCATTTGGAGTTTCTAGGAGTGCAGAAAATTTGAATCTAGTCTGTCCAGGCATTGTGTAGATATCTTTGTTCTGTTTAGGATTTTTCTCAATCTGTTCAGTTTTCTCTTTACTTTTACAATTTCTTTTGAAAAGTTAAATCACAGTATTTGCTGCAAAGCTGCTAAACAAGGTCGTGCGCTTCCGGCTAACCAATTTTGCGAATTGGACATTTACATTTTTTTATTTGTAATTTTGTAGTCAAAGTTGAAGGATGCCAAAGCTACAAGTGGATAAGGGAACGTATTCGGTTGTTGGGTGTATTAACCCAGGGATCTCTCCAGCGAATTTCAGCGTAATGGACCGTTACGCTGAAAGTTGTCGAAATTGAGCTGAAATTAGCCCCCTTGGAGCTGCACTACGAATGCATCCAGAAAAGCAGCGAAACGACACACCAGTCAAAAATAAGAACGAGCTTTTGGGCACCAAACAGCCCAGCTGGGTCTGGTGTAAAACAAAGGATAAATATATGTAAAACATCCGATGCCCACTTTTAAGTATGGTGGGATCCTGATTCTGACACGAGGGCCATGGGATGCTTGGATAGTGACCAAGACATTTTTTAAGTAAAAATCTGATGCATTCTATCAAAAAATCTGAGAATGAGGGGTTAGTGTTTATTTCAGATAGGTAATATCCAAATTATATGGTCACATAAACCCAGAAGTGATCGAACATGGATCCAGAATGGACAATAAACCCAGGGGCCTTAACCTAGCCTTGCCTTTGGTGTTCATGGTGGATAGGAGAAGGGGTGGAACCACAGCCATAATAGGACCCTGTTTTCCACCAAACATTGACTTATTGTTGTGTTGTGAGGACGCCGGGATAATTTGTAAACAATAATGGCGTTGATCCAGTGGGCCCCTGCTCTCTTTCTTTGACCGGCCTACATGTCCTTCCTGTCCTCTGTCCACACGTCCATCTTTTTAGCACTTCTCTTCATTGTCCCCATTTCCGTGCGTCTCTAGTGCCATATTTGCGATCAGATCAGAGGAATCTAACAAATTTGTGTTATCTCTAGATCATCACAAAGGAAAATGATTTTTATTTCCTCCCCCTTTTACAAATCACCTTTTTTCTCTCTCTTTTACAGACTCACAGTTATGTTTGATTTGATCATATGCTTATCCATAAGTAAGGATGTGCAAATGGAAGTGGGGCTTTTGAGAGGCTTCTCTTGCTCCCATTTGCCTGCTGCTGCTGCTGCTGCTGTAAAAGAGGCTTACTATTGTGGACGGCAGTGCTAATTGCAGACAGAGCCAAATATTTAGTGACAGTTTTGAACCGATGAAAGATATGAGGGCCAGCCTGGAGAGTTAGAAGTGTGCTCTTCTTTGTTGATTTTTTTTATTTTATTTTTTTATTTTTCGGTTTTACTTGATTGAGAGTGGCCAGTGAAAGTCTACAGCCTAAACGATTTCTCCACAACAATCCCCCTTCCCTCCCCCAACCAGTCATATTTCACTGCTTCCCCAGAAAGGGAGAATATCCTCGGTCAGGACAGGAATAGAACGCGATAAAAATAAAGCCAGAGGGAGTCAATAGATAGAAGAGGACAGACCCAGCCAAAGCCGTGTCGGTGGGAGGGACGGAGCGAGACGGGTGAGGGAGGAAGGAAGGTGTGGAGGAGGTGGGATGGGGGTTGTTTCATGCCGCGCAAGAGCTGTGCAACTTCTTGGCAGCATTTCAGAAATGAGCCTCAGAAGCTTGGCGAGCCGAGCAGACATATTGAGACAAGGATGGTCGCTGCGTTGCACAAAATCTAGTTCTTTGCAGGATGGTTGGGAGGCACCTCTCCACAGGTATTTCATTGCTGTCTCTTCTTTTTCTCTTGTTTTTCTTCCCAGTCTGTGTCTTCTGCCTCTCTGTCTCCTCTGCGTTGTTTTGGCAGCTTGTATCCACATACAGTCTAGATGAGGGCTTTTTACCATTTCAGCTGCAGCGACAGTGCATTTCGCGTGTGCAGCGTTGAGCTCCTGCGTGTTGCGTTTATCGGTGCGAGCGAGACGTGTGCCTTGGAAGCAGTAGCGGAGCTGCAGACAGTAGATCGGAGGCTTTTTTTTTTTTGGCTCTCATACAGCACTGAGAAAATGGCGGTCCTGCACTTTACAGCAGAGAGACGCCACAGAACGACAGCGCTGTGTGTCAGAAACACAGTGCCCTCTTTCCCCCACCACCCTCCCTCCCTCCCTCCATGCTCTCACTATATCCTCTCTCCCGTCTACATCGCGGCGGGCGTTGTGGTAAGCTTGAAAACAAGAGGCGCCACACAACTACTGTCACTTCCCCCATGCAGTTGTGGCACAGTTACCGTATTTGCATGCAAACCATGCGTGCTTGTGAGGGGGTATGTAAACAACAACCGATGCAGCGTGAGGGGACACCGTAATATTGCAGCAAGGCTGCATTAGCTTCGTAATCACAGCCTGTGATGTTCTGTAATAACCAGTGTCAGCTGGAAGGTTTAAAGAGGGGTAGCGGCTGATAAAAAGACAGGGTTGCCAGAGATGTTGTTGCGAGGGAGTAAAGTAGTCGAGCGTCATGTTCAGTAAAGGTCATCATGGCTGTTGCGGTTTGGAGTTTAATAAGCCAAAGATGACCAAGCTGTAAGAACTCGCTTTTGAATAAATCTGACCTGGTAATATGAAAGCTGTTCATTGGTGATGTGTGTAACACTTATTTAAAAAAGTGTCTGGCTTTGAAAACTGCCTTTTTTTAACCTCATAAGACTTGAATAATTTAAACAATTAGGCTTAAAGCTTCTAAATAATAAATGTTTATTGAGTCTAATCGTGCTAGAATAGCAGTGAGGTCGGTTTGACACGTTTACATCCTCATTTTGTTTAATAATAGCCTCTGCAAAAACTGAGTCTTATACAGCAATTTTCTGGCATTTCTCAATACTTTGTAACAGTCATTGTTAATGAGTGAATTTTTAGTCTTTTGTTATAGTAATAGTTGTCTGCGGTTTTTGAAGGCATACAGGCACAAATAAAATGTGTTTGTCCTCCCATTAATGATTTGGAAAACCTTAGAATTATGGAAAATTTTAACTGTTGAAAACGGTGGAAAAATTCAACCTTTTTGATATGAGCATATTCATTCAGGGGGGAGAAAAATACCTCCTGTCTAGAAATAATAAAAAAATAACATCAGAAGTGGTGGCACATTACTTGGTATCCCTACCTGAATTTCGCCACTGTGGGACAATAAGGGCATTTCTATTCAATTCAATTCAATTAAATTTTATTTATATAGAGCCAATTCATGAAACATGTCATCTCAAGGCACTTTACAAAGTCAAATTCTAACATGTTATACAGATTGGTCAAGAATTTCCTATATAAGGGAACCAGTTGATTGCTTCAAAGTCCCGACAAGCAGCATTCACTCCTGGAGAAGCGTAGAGCTACAGGGAGAGTCGTCTGCATTGTCCATGGCTTTGCAGCAATCCCTCATACTGAGCAAGCATGAAGCGACAGTGGAAAGAAAAAACACCCATTAATGGGAAGGAAAACCTCTAGCAGAACCGGGCTCAGTACGAACGGTCATCTGCCTCGACCAACTGGGGGTTACAGAAGACAGAGCAGAGACACAACAAGAGAGACAAAGAAGCACAGAAGCACACATTGATCCAGTAATCTGTTCTACATTAGATGGTAATAGTGGTGATCTGTCTTCCCTGGATGATGTCACAGACACATTTCTAGCCATACTCTTTGAACAACCCCTTTTTTGTGTGAATGGGACACTTCTTAGTCTTTTCCTGTAACATTTCATAAAGTGGGAGAATACATAGAGTGGTCTGTGACTATTCCATGTTTAACCAACTCTCCCCCAGAGTCCTTGATCCTCACTTATTCTCTCTTCATCTCATCACTCAGGTTTTCTACAATATTTAGATCTAGGGATTGAGATGGCCCTAAAGGGAAGATGGTTTCAGTTCTAATGATCAATTTCTGTGCTAATTTGGCCAAATGTCTTGAGTCATTATACTGCCTTAAAACATTATACTGCATTAAAACTCAATAATGATCCATTTTCAGTTTACTACTTCCATGCTGTCGAACAGGGTTTCCAGGATCTTTGGCAGAAAAACTGGCCCACAGCATCACAGATCTTCCCCCACACTTAGCAATGTTTTCCATGTTACTGCTTTTGCATCACACAAGACCCACCTGAAGCGCTGGTTGACGAACAGATCAAATATTCACCCAACCAACTCGCTGTTCTGGTTAAAGTCAGCAGAATTTAGGAATCTCTTTATGTTGACGTTTGTCACTACACGAAAGAAGAAAAAAAAACAGGCATGAAAACGGACGGTATGGAGACTCGGTGACCCCCGAGATACAACATTTTGCAAAATGCAAACTATGAATAACTAAATTCCTTCATTGACATGTATCTTTCTTCCAGCAATTGTGCCAGCATTGAAATTGGTAGAATAGATTTATTATTTTTTTTCAACACAGGGTGGATTTTCCCCCCACATTGAATACATTTACTTAGATTAAATGTGGAATTTTTTGTTTTTAGTTTGAGACCATGCTATTACAATAAAAAGAGGAATTTTATTTTGAAGCTTTTTATAAATCTTTACCAAAGATACCAGGAAATTTGCCTGCCTTCATAATTGGACACCTTGAAGGCCTACATTGCCTTTTAACCTTACTTATACGTGTATTATATGGGAAAATCATGTCTCTCTGCCCTCGTTTCTCATTGGTTTTTGTTCTTTTTCTCTCATTTCATGTGCAGTACTGCCCCCGCATAGTGGCCAAGGAACCCAGTATGATAATCCCCCCTGGGGACACCTGCCAGCCAACAGAAGTGCCACAAGTGCTGCATCTTCCACCAGTCCCAGTGGCTGGGATCAACTGATAATTGACCAGAAGGACTCAGTGGCTTGGCCTTCTATTACCCTCGGTCAGAGCCAGGCTTCTGCAGTAGGATGCCCTTTGGACACTGACCCTGGTCACTTGACCACCAGCAGTAGTAGTTCAAGCAGTAGTTGTAGTGCAGTGAGCATGGCCACGGGAGCCAATAGTCAGACGGGCCACTTCCCTGCCAATCATCTTAACAGCAAAGCCAACAGTGGGCCTAGCCCTGTTAATCATACTGGAACCAGCATGCTGTCTAGCCAGGTCGCAACCAATCGCAGTTGGGGATCGGGGCCAGGACCTTCTCATTGCCCCCCTCAATCCTCAGTGGGCAATGAAGGGAAGTGTGACAGCCCAGTGGGAGGAGGAGGAGGAGGCAGCAGGGGCTGGGGTTCCTCTTCATCGTCCTCCACCACCAACTTTAACTTGAACCTAAACCCTAATGCCAACCCATCTGCATGGCCCATGTTGGGGCACGATGGAGGAAGCACAGGGGGAGGCAGCTCAGGTGGAGCCAACACCATTTCATCTCCTCAACCTACATCTAATCTCTGTAACCCTCCATGCCCCCCACCAGCCCAAACCAGTGCCTGTTCTGGAGCCAACAATAACAGCAAGTCTTCTGGGATTGGCAGCGCATGGGGTACCATAATGACTTCTGATGAGTCGCACCTCACTCCATCCACGAATGTGTCTTTCAGTTCTGAACCTCAAAACCTTAAAACTGATGGACCAAATCAGACTAAAAAACAAGAACCTCCTAGCCCGATCCAGAACTTGTCTGGTTGGGGCGGCTCACCTGTAGGCTTGGGTCCTATGGGGCAGCCTCAGCCGGCGGGTTCACAGGTCAACGGAGAAGATGGTAACTCTCTGTGGGGTAACAGTGGCAATGCAAAGCCAACTTCGTCGAAGGAAGGGCCCGGCTGGGATTCTGCTTGGGGCAGTGTGGGGGGTGGAGCGGGCAACTCTGGAGGCTGGAGCGAACAGTCCAGTGGAGACTGGGGGAAACAGCACAGTGAAGAGGCCCAGGGAGGCTGGGATGCTCCCAGCTCTCCTCCCCAGGATTCACAAGCCAATACTTGGAGTAGAGCTGTGAGCACAGCTGCCGCCAGCGAAGGGAGCAGCGACAGCATGGAAGGATATTCCCAACGGAAAGATTGCCCAACCAGAGAAAAAGCAGTCCCTCTGCTCCCTGCCCAGGATCTGGACCCCAGGGTGCTGTGCAACACCGGTTGGGGACAGACCCCTGTACGCCAGCACACGACCTGGGACATGGATGATTCTAAACGCAAGAATGACGCTGGCACTGAATCATGGGGCTCTGGCTCCACCGCGTCAAGTGATGTCCAGGGACCCTCAAACACTAACACAGGCCCTACTCAGAGGTCTGACTCTGGGAACAAAAATGATGTGCCTGGTTCACAGGGACCTTCTGGTTGGAGTGGAAGCATGGCTGCTTCACATACGCCCAGTTCTAGTTGGGGAGACCCACCCACCAATGTAAAGCACCCAGTAGGGCCTAGTGGATGGGGTAACCCTCCAACAGGAGGCCCCTCCAGCAGCATACCCAAGAATGGTGCTCAGTCTTGGGGGGAGGAGAAGCCTTCTGGGTGGGATAATTCACAAGGCAAGTCAACATCCCAGGGCTGGGGAGAGCAACCCAAAGCGTCCAACTCCTGGGGCAGCAGTGGGGGAAGCAATTACACTGGGGACTGGGGAGAGCCAGAAGAGAGTAAAAAGAGTTCCTCTGGCCCCGACTGGGAAGGAGAATCAGGAAACTGGAAGGAAAACAAGCGAGACTGGGGAATGTCTTCTTCAGGACATGGAGGTCCTGCAGCTGGAAGCAGCGGAGGCTGGGGTGACTCCGCACCACAGCGCCCATGTGGTCCCGCGCAAAGCTGGATGGGCAAACCCCAAGACGGGCCCAACACGAACAGCGGAGGAGGGACCATGGGCTCTTGGGTTGCCCCGGCCCCTGTGAAGCCAGGAGCAGGCTGGGGCGGCGGTAAGAAAGAGCCTTCAAATGAGGCGACAGGCTGGGAAGAGCCCTCGCCACCTTCAATCCGTCGCAAGATGGAGATAGATGACGGGACCTCAGCCTGGGGCGACCCCGGTGCCTACAATAAGGCAGTCAACCTGTGGGACAGGAACAACCCAGGGATGGTCCAGGCTAAAGTTACCACAGGAGGTAATAACCCTCCAGGTTCTAGCAGCAACCACCCCCACGCTCACAATCACTCGTACCATGGGCCGCCTGCACCTCTACAGAACCACAGCCAAAACACTCCAAACCCAGGCCCTGCCAGCGGGGCGATGGATCCTTCGGTCCAACACCAGTCTGGGACGTCTCACATCAGGGCTCCTCTGATAGCTCAAGGTAAGATGACTTAATGACGAGACGTTACAATATGCTGCAGTAAAACCTAGTTAGAAATATTCTCATTCAATGCAGAATTTAAATCTTTTTTTTTTTTTTCATGGTTCAAAGTGCCAGACCAGAAAGCTGTTTAGGTAGCTAGCACAGTGAACCCTTAAGCTCCAATCTGTTGATCCACTTAAGGTAAAATCTTGACCTAGTTTGCTCTGCTTGGATTTACTCCTAATCAGGGAGGCACTGTTGGGCGGCTCCAGGCCAGCTCCTCACAACAGAAAACATAACTTCATCGGTAGCGCTGGAAATCAGAGACTGTGCAGGGAAAAGAAAAAAAAAAAGGTTTACAATGTGCCACGTGAAAAGTTACCACAAACAGTTTGAGGCAGATCGGAAGTGATTACATGGGAGCCACCATCTGTCAGTAATTGAGCTGAAGGAGGTGACACAAGCCCCCAGGCGGCAAGTAAGGGCAGATGCCCCCTGCTGTTCCCCATTAGAACCTACCTGCCTGTTCTGTTGGTCAGTAAACCTCATAACCGACACTTTTATTTGTTTCCTGTCATGAAGTGGATTTGAAACAAAGCTCGATCGTGCCCATGTTCGCGACGAATGTCGGGATAAAATAAGAAAATGTCTCTCTTTAGTTCCGTGTAGCTTTCTGGCAAGTCCCATCAGAAGGTTGAATGTTAACTATAATTTTGGAGCAGCTTTTAGAGCCTGACCTTTCCCCGGTGGGAGAGCTAAGTTGGGCCTGGCATTGCTGCAGGCGTAGCAGCACAGCCGTGCTTCTCATGCCAAAACTCACTGGGACGAGCCAGATCCTAAACGGGCCCTGCCTGCTTGTATCCACAGCCCTGCTCAGCCAAGCCGTCTTCTACTTCGCCGCCATGCCTGGCTGGCACGACGCTTACCTAAACGCGTGACAAATGTCCGATAGCCTTCAGCAGAGAGTCCTGTTTGTTTCAATAAATAATAAGAAACGATAAGAATACAAAAGTGAAAAAGCTTCATTTAAAAAAATAAAAAATCAGCTGAAGTGTTGTAAAACATTTACGGCCCATCTTTTACAATGATTTTAATGGCACCAGTTCCTTTGTTTTAATTTCACACAGTAGTTTGTATATTGATCGCCCCATAAGTCACAAGGACAGATTAAAATACAGCAACCATGTACACAAAAAATACAAGCTTAAACCAGTTAAGATCTCTTTCCAAAAGCATACGGAGATCAAAACTGACAGCGAGGAGCCAGTAGTCCTGTAGAGGAATACATTTTTTAAAAGTGCTTTACATAACATGCAAAATAAAAAATAAGTTAAAAAAAGTAATAAATGAAATAATGCACAGAGAAAAGAGATTTCAATATAGTTCTGTCAAATACTTGGATCAAACTCTTTGGAATCAAAACTCTGAAGCTAATAATCACGTTTCCGAGCTTTAGCGGAGGGTCTGACGTTGAGTTTGGCCACGTTGAAAAGGAGAACCCAGCAGGTCGGAGGGTTTGATTGTCACCTGCACATTCAGCGCATTGAGAAATACTCAAACCTACCAGAACCTCTGGTATAAAATCTGATTTCTGGATGCGAGTCGTTTTCTGTGAAGCCTTCACATTAACGCGCCTCTGTCCTTGTGCGACCTCCAGGTTGGGGAGAGCTCCCCAGCTCCCACACGAAACCTGAGAGCTCTTGGGGAGAACCGGCACCCTCTCCAGTCAGCGTGGATAATGGCACATCTGCTTGGGGCAAACCGAGCGGCGGCGCCGGAGGCTGGGGGGATGGCAACCCAGACAACTACGGCAGGAGCAACCCAGCGATGACGACAGCACCTGGCAAACCTGGTAAAAAAAAAAACGAATAGAAATGCTGATCCTGTTTGATATTTCTGAAGGATAATCTGCTCCACTGCTCACAAGATAAACTCAAATCTTTCCTGTAATGAGTCAAGGACATCAGTATGACACAGAAAAGGCCCTTTGGATTCCACCCATAGAGCTACAGTGACCCCTTGTGGTTGTTTTATTAGAAATTATCACGTTACTATAACGACCATAAATAAACTCTACTAAAGCATTTTTATTTTCTACTAGAAATTTCAAATTTTCTTCACATTCAGTTTTACGTTAATGTGTTTTATAGTCCATATTCCGTTTTTTTTTTTTTTCTCTCTCTCCGTTATGTGCGTTCCAGCCTCCAAACCTATGCAAGACGGATGGGGAGGAGGAGGTGAAGAGCTCAGCCTTTCAGGGGGTCAGTGGGATTCTGAGGAGGGAGACATGTGGAACAGCACAGCCTCCCAGGAGAGCAACTCTTCCTGTAACTCCTGGGGCAACGCAGCCAAAAAAGGCCCACAGAAAGTACGAAGCTGTTAATCACACACGCAGTCTAGGCGTTTTTGCATATCTGCATTGCGGTCGTAAACGTCTTGTCTAAATATTTCTTACGCTCTTTTATCATATCCTGGTTCCATAGTGCTCATATGGTAATGCTTTTCTGTTTGTTTTTCCTCAGGTGAAGATACCAGGGAAGCAGGAAGATGCCTGGATCATGAAACAGCTCATCAAGCAGCTCACAGACATGGGCTTCCCTGTGAGTTGATTCATTTACTCGTTTAGGTTTTCACCAAAGCAAGGCATCAGAAGGTGGAATGTGTGGCCTCTGCTACCAAAGTGGCTTAAATTTATTCACCAGTATATGAAATTAACAGGGGGGTAAAAAATGCCAATATACTCCTTTAACTTTAACTGAGGATCTGGAGACTCCATTAATGCTTGTCAGCCAAAAAAAGTTGTTTCCCAGTACTTGAAGCGTCGCTGGTGTCTTCTCTTCACATACAAAGCAGATAAACTAAGTTTGGTGGTTGTGGCGTGACGAAATATGAAAAAGAAAAAAAGTTGTGAATATATTTGCAAAGCGTCCCAGGAGTAATGCATTTCACTGATTACTTGCGCAATAAACAAAAGGTTAAGGCAAACATTAAATTCACACGCGTCAAACAAAGGCAGCTTAGTGCGGCGTCGGCCTGCGCTTCATTTCAGCAGTTATGACATCAAGAGGGGTTCGAGTCGTCGTATCACAGCCACACTACTGATGGCCTCCGTGTTTTTATTTGCAGAGGGATCCAGCGGAGGAGGCTTTGAGGAGCAACAATATGAACCTGGATCAGGCCATGAGTGCCCTGCTGGAGAAGAAGACCGAGCTTGACAAGCGCGGGATCGGGATCGGCGGCCACGACTACAACAACGGGCTCATCAACAAGCCCATGAGTTGCGCTCGGCCTCCGCTTCTTTCCAAAGACTCCTCGACAGATCCTCGCCTGCCCTTCATCGATAAGGTAATAACTCCTAACGTTAATACGTGGGTAAATCTGAAGGTCACATGGTGACTGTGGAGAGAAATTAAGGAGCAAACCTTTCTTTCCGGCAGATGCAGAGTGGAATGTTTGGTGGTGGTGGAGCAGCACAAGCCCGGGCCATGCAGCAACCGCAGCCGCCTCCTCAGCCACCAGTGCCGCCTCTCAGCTCCTGTCAGCCTAGTCTACGTGCTCAAGTGCCTCAGTTTCTCTCCCCTCAGGTACGTTTTTGCAGAGAAAATGCTTCAGGCTGGGACTGATCAGATTTTTAATTTCTGACTACATGTGACTTTAATTGAACTCTCTGTCTGATGGTCCCTGACAGGTTCAAGCACAGCTCTTACAGTTTGCAGCAAAAAACATTGGCCTGAATCCTGCACTTTTAACCTCACCAATAAACCCTCAACATATGACCCTTCTGAATCAACTTTACCAGCTGCAACTGGTGGGTCTTTTATAGCTTCGTCTCCTTGACTTCGTGGCTACATTAAAGTCGAAGGCTTTCCTGGATGATGTTTTTGTTGTTATTGCGCGGTAAAATTGGTCAAATCTTCTGAGATTCTCTTTATGTTTGTACCTACTCCACAGGCATACCAGCGTTTACAAATTCAACAGCAAATGTTGCAGGCACAGCGCAATGTTTCTGGCCCCATTCGGCAACAAGAGCAGCAAGTACGTTTTCTTTTTTTCTTTTTTTTCACTATACTGATGTTTGTTGTAACTGTTTAACTTTGTAGATCCTAACTACGCGTCCATCGCGTTGTTTTCCCAGGTTGCGCGTACAATCAATAACATGCAGCAGCAAATCCAACAGCACCAGCGTCAGCTGGCCCAGGCTCTGCTCATGAAACAGCAGCAACAACAGCAGCCCTCCCACTCAGGCCTGCACCCTGGTGGGGCCAAAACCTCCCTGGATTCGTATCCAGGTCACCCCCAGACTACAGTCCTCTCTGACCTGCAGACCAAAGAGCCGCAGTCATCCCCCAACACCTACAGCCCCTACGCTCTCTGTTAGTGTCTGAAGCCGTGTTCTGGGATGTGGGGAGGGATGGTGTTTTACTGCAGCCTTCACATTGTGTTTTTGTGCCATCAGCTGGACTGAATCCAAACATGAATCCAAACTGTATCGACGTGGGAAGTCTTCCTCTGAAGGACCCGCCTCTACCGCAGTCCCGCCTGTCCCAGTGGACACACCCGAACTCCATCGAAAGCCTTTCTGGAAACTCGTCTCCTCTGGAGCCCAACCTGGGGAAGCACGGTGAGGGGAGCAATAGGGAGGCGTCATAAAGATGACATCATCAGTGCAGGAACATCTTTAGTATATGTATATAAAGCGACGTATTTATTGTGACGTCAGTTTCTCTAAAGTGCTTAAAAGACGATGATAATTCTGCTAGATGAACGCGTTGAGCTGGAGTCGAGTTCCTACGCTGGCTGGATAAGGAAAGTAAATTCAGTTTAAGATGAGTATTGGTTACATGTTTCCTGTCTTAGTTATAAAAACTAGTCAGGGTGTTACTAGCTGTATTATTCTGCAGAGATAACTTGAATACCAACAGTGACATCTGCTGGCCTTAATTTAATAAAATGCTAGAATATTTTTAATTAGTCATTTAACACAGTCCATGTATGTATTATGTATATATTCCTATTACCGCTAGTTATAGGCTATTTACACTTTTCTAGATATTTCACTGGGTGTTGGACAAAGAAAGAAAATCAAAAGGCAAGAGCAACGGAAAAATGATGGTCATTTAGCTTGTTAAAATAAGAAAAATATCTGCTTCTAGAGATAAGATGATTAACAACCCAACAAACAGTAGACATATTAATTTTCATATTTTAGGAGTCCCGGGGATATTTTCCAAAGTGCATAAATTCAAATCTGCACTCTAATTCACATATAAAAGTAATTTAGTGGAAAATAAGATAGACATTTTCTAAAAGCAGAAACTCTCCAACCAGTCTCAAAATTCAAGTTCATTTAAGGCTTCTGGTTTTGTTTTTACCCTCCTGTGGCATAAATATGGTTGCAACTCTGCATTATTTTCAGAAAAGAAGCTAAGCTCTCCTAAATGTGGTATTTTCATGGTATTATTCTAAATAAGATAAGATAAGATACATACAAGAAGGTGCAGAGTAGGGAAGGTGCATTCAGTTATATACAGTGAATCTTCAAATATAGTTCAAACCCAGCCTGTTAGGGATTTTTTTTGGGAAAAATGGCTGTAAAGAGGGTCACTTATTATTAAACGAGAAACAAGACTCTTCTGCGTTTCTTAGATTTCAGTCTCTGATTTTCTTTCATTTCGCCGTTCTGCGTTTCTCAGGTGCCAACCTCGGCCCACCTGGAAAACCTCCCCAGATAGACGACTCTTACCACCCCTACAATCTGATGTCAAGTTCAGAGTCTCCTACCAGCCCCTTGGTTCCTCCGGAGAGCTGGGGTCAGGGCAAGAACAGCAGCGACAAGATGGCCAATGGGACCAATATCAACTGGCCTCCAGGTTGGTAGCACCTAGTGCTCGTGGTGCCCGTTTACATTCCAAGCCTGTAGGCTAGACTTCCGGTATTAATAAACATGAAAGGTCATCACAAACGTTTGTTTTTTTTAGCTTAGTTTTAGTCGTATTCGTCTTATGTTGTTTCTTTCCAGAGTTTTGTCCCGGTGTACCCTGGAAAGGCCTGCAGAATATCGACCCAGAGACCGACCCCAACGTTACGCCGGGCAGCGTCCCCAGTGGACCTACGATCAACACCAACATCCAAGATGTCAACCGCTACCTGCTCCGGGACAGGAGTGGAGGTAAGACTAAAGACCAAAGCGGTTCTTGAATTAGAAATGAGGGAAACCGTAGTTTCACTAAAGTTTGAAAAGCTTTATTAATTAATACCCATCAAGCAGGATCTTGTACACTGAAAGATTAGTAAAACATTACCTACAGCAGCTGCTGTCAGAAATCCTGCTTCTTCTTTTTGTGTTCTTCATTTTCCTACTTTTGACTTCTGCTATATCCATTTGTCACAAGTTGACGCTTTTCTGAGTGATCAGCATTTTCTGTGTTTTTTTTGTTTTGTTTTTTTCTTTATGCCATTTTCTCTCTTTGCTACTTTTTCTTTTTGTGTTTGTCTTTTGGTTTGTGTTGCTGGCATCGGCTTAGGCTCCTCTCCCACCTCATCTCAGAGCGAGGCTCTGCCTCCGTCCACCGATTGGCCAGTCAGTGCCTACACTAGCTCGTTCAGTCTTTCGTCCTCGGACGTGGACGACGCAGGTACATGGTTTATCCGTAACCCCTTTTGCTTTCACGTTGCAGTGAATGAATCCCTGGAGACAGGCATCATCCTCTCCCGTACCTCGCCTTGCAAAAGTGCCGAACTTTTCCCCGTTTTGTCTCGTTGCCACCGCAAACTTCCCTGCACTTTGGGGGATTTTGAAATCTTAAAACCTGCAGTTTGCATTTGCACAGTCAAAGCTGAGATTCCCACGATAGCTCCGGAGGAGCTGTAGAGATCCACAGCTCAGGTGCAACACTCTGGTGAGAGATCGGCTATTATTCATGCGTTTCACCAATGCAACCTTATGGAAGAGTGGCAAGAAGAAAATCCATTGCTGCAACTGATTGTAGAGAAAACCAGCGGGTCAAATAAGGTGCTCTACTCAGATGAGATCAAAGTGGACATTTTTGGCCCATATGCCAAACTCCATGTTGACTCTGAGCATGACCCTAAACACAAGATCCCTGTTTCCTAACATAGTGGTGGTGGCAGCGTCGTGCTGTGTAAATATTTCTCTTCAGCAGAAAAGCAAAGATTTGAGACTCTAGGCGTGCAAAGTTGCTGGAGACCTACCCCAAAAGTCTTGCAACTGCTACTGCAGCAAAAGGTGCATCTTCAAATCTACAAAGTATTGACTCAGGAGGGCTGAATACATATGCACACCACCCTTTAGATCTTGTTAAAAAACAGTGAGTGTCCTGGTCTCTTCACAATGATGCACTACTTTGCGTTTATCGGATTGTAAAGTGACAAATGTGAAAAAGTTTAACTTTTGCAAGGCTCTATACTGTAGCACTCAAAACTCCCAACTATTCGCAGGAGAAGCACGTCAGATAAGTTGTTGCATAATCTCCAGTTCACATTTCTCTTGCAGTTTTGATCTAAACTTGTATGTTGCCTGTAACATGTGAAACAGAGGGACACTTGGAGGGGCAGGGGGGGGTTCTCCTGAATCAGTGTTCAGACTTGGTCGCTACTCACCAGTACGCAGTGCCAGCCATTACAAACGTTTGTCCTGGGCGTACTGTCACTTTTTGCTGCGCACCACAGCTTCCCATAAATCTCCCCGTAGACAGCAACTTTGTCAAATAGTGTAAGCTGTGGGTGATCCATATAAAGTACATTTAACCACAGGAAATGAAGTGGTTCCTGCGCAGGACTCTGTCTGAATGTTTTGTCCTTCCAGCAGATCTTCCTGGTGTTCTCCCCGCTTTGCTCCTTTTCTCATTTCTTCCTTTATGTTCTTGCTTGTGTCCTTTGTTTCCTTCTATGTCTACTACCTCCCTTCCTTTTGTTTACCTTCTGTGCGTTTTTTTTGTTGCTTTTTCTTGACCTTAATTCTTTTCTTTCTACATCGTATGTTGTTTGCGCCTATGTGAACCTCCTTTCCTCTTTGTGTACTCCCTTGTGCCCTCCCTCTCTCCCTTATTTCCTTCCTTGGGTCCTACATCCTTGCCTTTAATAGGTCTTTTCTTCTCATTTCTGTTTCCTTCTTGATGTCCTACCACCCTCCCTTTCTTTAACCCTTGTCTCCTTCATTCCCTCCTCCCATCTGACCTTCCCTCTGTCACTCCTTCCTTTCTTGTGTCCCCCTGTCGCATCTCTCCGTTCTTCCTTTCTTGTTACCTTGTGCCCTTTCTTTATTCTATGCGTCCTTCCTTTCTTCCTTTTGTCAGTCCTATCTTCATTCCTTGCGGTTTCTATAATTTTCCGGGTTCGTTCTTCAAAGCCTGCTGATTGTGGAAGTAAATTTATAACAAACTTAAGCATTTCATAATTTAAAATGAGATAAAGGATGTATGGAAAGTTGAGTCTGTAACATTTTTTATAGTGTGTAGGAGCCATGAAATGGGTACGAGACCCATGTTATGACAGCTAGAACTGGCTCTTTTTTTTTTTTTTACACTTCAAGCTATTTTCAGTAAAATACTTTCCTTGCTGTCTTTCTCTCAAACAAACCATATATTTGATCTGATCTCCCAGTGTGATAGAAAACGATAACAAGCTTGTGGGTGTTTCTGAACAATATATTCCCCTCATGCTGTTTCTCATCTTTGGTAGTTCTAGATCTTTTTGAAGGTAGAGCGCCACAGAACGTATATTTAGTCAGAGGTTGTAGTTTCCTTAGGACACTTTTAAAGGAGTCAAAGCAGTCTTCCCTCCTTTGGGGGCATCTTTCCTTCAGCCAACTAGTTTTGTGAACCAACACACGCCTTTCCTCTTCTCCTTCCAGGCAAACTGTCAGACATGAAATCAACCTGGTCTCCAGGTCCCATCGCTCACAGCCAGGCGTCTCTCTCCCACGAGCTTTGGAAGGTCCCTCAGGGTCCGCGGAGCAGCACCGCAGCTCCTTCCCGCCCCCCGCCTGGCCTCACCAACACAAAGCACTCCTCCACCTGGGGCGGAAACTCTCTGGGCCTGGCCCAAGGATGGAGCAGCTCCTACACCTCAGGTAGCGCCACACTGAAAATGAGTTTAACAGCAAAGTTCGGTTCTAGTAGGTCTGATTTTGTTGGTGTTAAATAGGCTCCAAAGTGTTATTCTGTTCCAGAATGTGGGTTCTCTACAGGTTAAATCCCGTAGAGGTACTGGTGTGGCTGTGAAGCGTATGGTGAGAGCTTACTCGAAGAGCAAGAGGTTCTTTCATGTGGCTCACAGCCGCATCACGTTGTTGAGAGCTGAGAGCGGGCGGCTCTTAGAGGGAGTGGTGATCTTGAAAACACAAGGATGACTCGCTGTGGTTGAACATGTCAACTGACTGTTTAGCTACGCTGTCGGCACCACCCGTCCCATTCACTTTTGACTTTATTTTTTAATTATTTCCACAAGAACCTGGAAAGTATGAACCTCCCCGTTAATCGACCTCTGCTTTCCGCTGCTGTCACTCTCCCTCACAGCAGGTACCACCTGGAGTACGGACAGCTCCACCAGGACCAGCAGCTGGCTGGTTCTGAGGAACCTGACTCCACAGGTAACGGCTTCCTCTACGCACGTCTCTCGTCCGCTGTTGTAGGGGGCGTTAGCTGTCTGACCGATCGCCTTTTATTCCCCAGATTGACGGTTCGACTCTGCGTACGCTGTGCATGCAGCACGGACCCCTCATCACATTCCACCTCAACCTGACACAGGGAAACGCTGTGGTTCGGTACAGCTCCAAGGACGAAGCCGCCAAAGCTCAGAAGTCCCTGCACATGTACGTCCCCGAAGCTTTAGAGCGACACGGTCCGTTTGTTTTACGGAGTTTAACACTCAACACTTTTTTTTTCTTTTTTTTTTGTCTCCACCCAGGTGCGTGCTGGGGAACACCACCATTCTAGCCGAGTTCGCCGGGGAAGAGGAGGTGAACCGCTTCTTTGCACAGGGCCAGTCGCTCGGTGGGACGACGAGTTGGCAGGCCACCCCGGGAACCAATCAGACCAGGATGGGCGGAGCCGGATCTGGAGTTGCTCATCCCATTGGTCACTCGCCCCACTGGAACAACAACAACAACGGCGGCGGCGGCGGCGGTAGCGGCGGGCTCGGAGCAGGCGGAACAAAAACGGGAGGAGAGTTGCTGTGGGGAGGCGTTCAGCAGTATTCCAGCCTGTGGGGACCCCCGAGCAGAGAGGAAGGACGGGTCATGGGGAGCCCCACACCAATCAATACGCTGCTGCCTGGCGACCTGCTGAGTGGAGAATCCATGTAGGAGAAAAACTGACAAAGAGGAGCAAAAACCTTGCAAATCAGTGTGTAGATAATCAAGTGAAGATAAGGAGGAGTGACAAGAGGGAGGACAAGGCTTCATATTCGCTGCTTGGCTTTGTCCGCCTCCTCGGCTCTTTTTGTGTTAAAGGACGTTTCGGTTGCAGTTCTTTTCTGTGAACTTGGTTCCCAGTGTTTCATTTATCCAAGAGAAGAGAAGAGAAGGAAAAAAAAACATTCTACAGATACAGTTTTAAACGAACTTGAGTCAAAACTGACATGGCGACAAGCTGCCATCTTGAAACTGGTGTGATCCTTCGCTGCCTTTTCAGGCAATCATAATGCACCTCAGAGATTCATGGAGAAAGGCATCATTCCCAAAGTAAAAACGGAGAAAAAAACAACAAAAAAAACCTTCAATCAGAATGGTTGTCACACTGTCAGCCGGTCCGGATCCGACTTTTGTTTCTATCAGCACTAATATTAGCCTTAAACTGGTTCCTGCCCTGCTATCCACGCTCACTCTTTACTCGGTAAAGAAGCTTACGGAGAACTTGCACACCCTTATTTCTGAGCCAGTGAAACCAGAGTGGAAAGTACATGCTGCTGCAGCTCACAACTTCAGTGCATTTTTTGATTTTATTTTTATTTTGCAGTTGGATCGAGTCCCCCCCCCCCCGCCTGCCCCAACACATCGCTCAAAGGGAATGTTGCAACTTTGTGCGCCTTGTTCAAGCCATTTATTTTTGTAGTATTTTTTTATTTTTGATGATTTCCCTTCTTGAACCATTGGCAACATAGCTTAGAAATGATGTTATTCAAACGTGTCTGTCAATCGTATCTGGTGGGAGGATGTACATATGATGCTATGAACCACCGCTAATACAAAGGAACTGTAAAAGACAAACACTTTTGATGCACCTCAGCCTACCTTTGGGCTTCTCGTTTTCGCAGTTTGGTCTCAGACTGTCTCAGTGACATTTTGGGAGAAATCGGGGGGAAAAAAAAACTCAAAATTGTTCCTTCCCCTCCGCCGCACGCCCACTCCACCTGCAAAACTCACCATTTCAAGCGACGTGCAATATAAGCCACAGACGCTACCGTCCAAGCACCCGACGACTGAAAGCAGACTGTAAGGAAAGAGTGAACTGCGAACACTTTATCTGCCCTCAGAGAGAGAGGATAAAAACTGCCACTACTACCCTTTATCTCCCCTTGGAGAGAGCGTGAACTCAGGAGAGTAGCAAGCTGGTCTTCAACCATTTTCTGTCCAAGACACAAAGGACTTCAATACAAAGCACTTCTTCAGCCAGCCACCTCTCCATAAGACTTGTGTGTGTGTGTGTGTGTGTGATTTTATGTGTGTATGTTTGGGAAGAAGGCAACAAACCAAATTGAGAGGAGCTTGTTTTCTTTTCCCCTCACCCAGAAGACGAGATCACGTTTTTGTTTTTGTTTTGTCCGTGTTCGCTTCGGTTTAGGCAAAGACTTGTGAATAGGTGGTCTGTTATAGCACTTATCAAGAGCGCCGCTGCTCCTTATACCCTCAATGCCAACAAACAGAAGAAAGGAGGAAGCAACACTGGCAAATAAGAGGGAAAAAAAAAACTGCAAAATACTTCAAAGCAATCTGCTCAGTGGCTTCTCTGTATTTGTTTTTTAACTCGACATGGATGTGAACTTTTTTTTTTTTTTTTTCCTTCTTAAGTCAGTGGGACCAGAGGATGTCAAACACGGTAGCAAAGTGAAGGGAAATGCAAAGAAAACTCAAAAAAGCCCTCATCCTCACCTTCTTTTATCAAAGTAATCATCACTGTTAACGTTGTAACTTTGAGAACTTTTTAGCCTTGGTGTCTGGGAACGCTTCAGCCGGATACGAAGGGAGGCTCGCCATCTCGTCCTTTGCTCTTTTTTTTTTATTATTATTATTATTTTATTTTGGAGGCCCCGCCAACCGGTGTGATAAGTGTGGCCAATGAGTGCCTGCCTGCTGCAGAGAGCAGAGCTGCAGCAGGCCTCACCTCTCCCTCCCTGCCGCCGTCTCATTTGCCCGCCTCCTCCCTTTGCGGGTCCCTCTTCCTCCTCCACCTTCGCGCCCAGAGGAGCTCAGAAATGGCTACCGATGCTACGCCAGAGCTTGTCCTCAGCGAGCACCACTTCCGCTGTCTTTCTCCTGCAAACATCACTTTAGTCAAAGATCAAGTCATTAGAGGAGTGCTTTTCTTTGGGGCTGTATTTACTGAATTGCTATTGTGCGTTTATTTTATTGCTGGAATACGACAGTTTCTGATCATAGGCATGGGTCGGTAGGAGGCTCTCGTAACCTGGGAGATAAATGCCATGGGTTTCCAGTATCAAGGTAGCAGAAACTAAGAACAGAAATTAGTAACATGTTCCAAATGCTTTCAGAAAACCAACAATTGGTGTGACTGCTGCTAAAACAGGATTATATTTTATAGTCCCAATTATTATTTAGAACTACGCAATGTTAAGAAAACATAAAAGTTAGACTTCTACTGTTGGCCGTTGTGATGATATTGGTTGGAAGTAACTCCATATTGTTCTTGGTTTTCTGTTTTTCCACCGTCACAATGTTCCTGTCGTCACTCTCCTCCATCGCTGTCAGTAACATTTCCATCCAATTGGTCAAACTCCATCCAACTTGCGGTTTTGCGTGTAGCAATTATGCGATTTGGTATATCGTGCAGCTTTATTGTGTTTTCAATACCATTGTTTGTTATTTTGATATAGACCTCACTAATCTGTTTTGTATTTTGAAGTATTAAGTGTTGTGCAGAATATTGAACCATTTTGTGTGTGTCTGCTCTTAGTGCAACAAACTGGTTATAAGTCAGGCTATCTGCTCTAGCCAGCTTGCAGTCGACTGCCTTACAGGCACATTTAGCTTTTCAGCTGTAGTTAAACTGCAGTAACATACCTCTCTTTGTCAGTGAACGCGACTAGATTCATACTGTGCCGAACCAGAGAAATACAGTCCCGTAGGGCTCATGGGGGGTGATAATGCACTGTTTTATACACTGTCTATTCAGAGGAGAAGTAGAAGAAGAAAATTGACATTTAAAAAAACAAAGTAGTGATTTCCCACTAGGATACCAGTCCAGTTTTTGTATCGTTGTAGGAGATTAATTTTCCATGTGGGAAGAACAGCAGTGGGTGAGAGGGCCCGACTCTTTCTTAAAAACCGGTCATCGTTGTTCACTGTCGTTTTGGCGCCACCCTTTGGAAAGGAGTATTATGGCCGCTGTCGGCACGCACAGCCAGCGCGGTCCCAAAAATCTGGTCTGCTCCGCAGAACGTCCTGTCGCGCAAAAGTTATGTCGCAGGTTTCGCTGTTGAGTGGACTGGGTTGTATGATTGAAGCCTTAATAACACTGGTGGGTGGCACTCCTTTAGTTTCCATAAGGTGTTTATCCATAATTTCCGCAACCAGAAATTTGGGTTTGTCTAAGCACCGGAAAGATGTAGTAGACGGCTTTCAGCCAGCTGGCAGCAGTGCACAGCAGCAGGTTGGGGAGGGTCAACGCTGTGTTGATCAACGGTCACTGGTCACTCCTGCACTTCCTTTGGCATCCTATTGAAAGGACATGCTTTTTTTTTTTTTTTTACTGTTTCAAAACTGGTGTACCTTGATACTGGAAACCGGCCCCTGCCTACTTTCTGGTTGTTTGAGGTTGATTTCATTGCTTTTAAAAACTGGTCTTTATGCAGTGTTCAGCATCCCTCCTTGGCCCTTCCTGCCGCCTCCGAAGCAGAACCAGCGAGCAGTCCACCGGCCCGCACAGCAGATGGTTAAAAGCGCAGTCCGGCCTGCGTGCAGTCAGCCTGTTCTGGCGTGGATGGCCTTCATTCACTTTGAACTCTGGGAGCGCTCTGTCACACTTGGAGCCACCTCGACTGACAGCAAGCCTTCCATTTCTATGCAAACGACAACGGAGGTGTTCGTCCGCAGCCATCCTCTACATCTGCCAGTCTCCACTTATCTCACAACTCGTACTACCAGGCAGCTTCTTCTGAAACCTCACCGGGTTAAAGTGGAGGGGACTCTGAAAGAGACTCCCGCCTCTCTTAGACTGACACTAAATAACCTGCTGGAGATACTACGTGTTGGCTGCCGCTCCCTCAGTCTGGTGCCCACTGCATTGCTGGTATATACTTCCACTTTCCTCACATTGTCGTTTACGTTCGACGAAAGGAGTCATTGCTGCTGGGGCGTACCCATCAGGGCACCGGAGGAGCAGAAGGTCAGGAAAGACGTTGCTGGTCTTTGAGGAACGGTGGGCTGGAATATTTTTTTTTTTAGCGGCTAGTAGGAGGAGGGGGTGGGGAGGGAGGTCCCTGTATGTGTCTGTGCACTGTTTATGGGTCACATCGGGTACATCTCTTTAGAAACCAAAAACATTTTCTTTTTATCATCGAGATTTTCACAAAAACTCCAAAAAAAAACAAACAAAAAAAGAAAAAAAAAAAAAAAACAAGTTGCTCGCTCAGAAGCTGAGACGCACCTCAAGTTTGGTACCAAGTCTTAAAACAAATAACTTTGGGGACTTGCCCTCTTCCAGAGTCGCCTTGGACGTGCATCGTTCAACAAAAAGAACAATCACTTTTTGCCTGTGCTGTTTGTTTGTGAGGTTGTTCCTGAGAAACCTGCATTAATTAACTCCACACTGGACTTAAATCATGGAGCTGGTGTTGAAGTCGTGGAGGGGGGGGGGGGGGGGGTCAAGAGGGTCAACTCTCAGATGTGGATTTCTCGGCGCAGCACCAGCACTGAGAGCCTCTCCCACACCCTCATCTGCACTCTTATCTACCTGTAAAGTGTCGGAAATAGGATGCTCTCCCAAATCTTTAAACAAAAAAAAAATATTTTTGAAGGCAACTGGAGCTCGAGTAAAACCTGCTTCATAATCACGGATCAGACACGAGTCTGAGCAGGGACCCAAGGAATCAAAGGACTGGGTGGAATATGCACATGCTAGCTCATACACCGTATACAACCAATAGTACATAATGGATGTGTGTGCGTGGCTAGACTTGACCTGTTTCCCCACTTAACACCCTTTGCTTCATCCCTTCCCATTTATGTTTCCCCAGAAGACGAGATCATAAACATATCAGAGGAATACAGAATAATGAGAACAAATACTTGAATCAAAAGAAGAAGCGCCAACAATGTAATGTGAACACTTTCTTTGTCTGTGTGTCTGAGTCATACACTTCAGAGATTTTTGACAGCATCTGTTCAGAGTTACTAAAATTTGAACTGTTTGAAAGCAAAGATTGAGTATAAAGGTAAATTTTACATGTTGTCGTACCAGAGTGTTTGCACAAGGCTGCTTGTACTGTATGAATGAATGTCTGTCGGGTGTAAAAACCGTGTGCAGGTGCTCCTCAGTACATTAAAAAGGACGTCAAAACTGAACTATTTCAGTAACTTTAAGTTTAGAAAAAAAAGTGAAACTGATTTATTACACAGAGTGATGCATTTCAGTAATGTATTTCTGGTAATTGTGATGATTAACTCAGTTGGATTTAAGTGCAGACTTTGACTAGGCCACTCGGAGGCCTTTTTTGGTGGGGGCATGGAGGGGGTCATTGTGTGCTTCAGTTCATTGTCTTGAGCAACTCAAAGCTGCTTCTGCTTAGGGTCTTGAATTGAGATTTTACTTGGTTCACCACTGGCTCATGTTTTCTCTTTCTGTGAAATATGTCTTTCACGGTTGTTCGCTGAAGTCCCAAAGCCTTACAAATATCCTAACCCTTGCCAGACTGATGTCAGTAGCTGCATTTCCATTACAAACATGCGCACAAATTTGTCGATATATCAGCCACGGCACTAGTGCTCATCAACAGCCACCAGAGAAGATGTTGGTGTCTTACTGAGGCGTTGCCCCCCCCATCACACCCCCCACTAAATTTGTCTTTTCCTGTCCCCTAAAGTGGGCATGTCTTGTAGGACTGGGGTGTGTTTTGCAGAGTTAGCTGGAAGGACTTGTCTTTTTCACCAGTAGTAAGATCCGGTTGCTGATCACGTGACTCGTGTGATGCAAAAAAAAAATAGTTTCCATTGCGGTTTTGTGAAAAACCACCTCATCCTAGGGGAAAACGTTTAATTGGAAAACGTTAGTTTTTTTTAATTGCAACGTTTCCATTAAAGGTACATAACCATGTTGTTTAAATTTGTTTTGTTTTTTTATGTATACAACAGTAGCTCATTCTGGATGAATGAAAGTATTTGTGACAGATTTTCAAGTCCTCCTGGCATATTAGTTGTTATTTTTGGTGTTTTATGCTTTTTTTTCTCAATTTGTTAGTAAATATAGCCCTTCGTGTATATTTACAACAATGGAAGTATGACACTGCGCATGTGCAGCAGGGGGAAAACAAGGAAGCAGCTAACTATCACCGAATTGTGGAAACAATGAAGAAAGGTCCAAGATCCAGTGTAAAAAAAAATAAATAAATATGAGTCCAAGAGGGAAAAGACTGGAATAGCTCTGGGAATACATTATTGAAGCTAAAGCTGCCGAGGTTCAGATGTGACCGCAGAGTTGATTGACATGAGTAAACGTTCTTATTAATACTGTGATAATGGTGATAGCAATGCTCTTCTTAGCCTCTACAGTCTTAAGTACAAACATTATCAATAGATCGATCGATTGATTGGTTCTTACCTTGATGCTGTGTTTCTGTTTATGAACGGGAATTTTCTTTCTCAGTGATGTTCTGACATGAGGCTCTTGGAGTGGCTGCAGATCGGTTTATTTAATTAATAACGGTCCCAATGAGCTGCCGCTTTACCGCGAGGCATTGCAGAGGGGTCAGGCTCTGTCCTTCATATAGTAGTCGCCTTCTGGTTTTGTGATAGTTCTGCAGTACTGCCTGCAGATGGCGCCACATCAGTTTATATTTAGACTATCAAAACACTATCAGGATGGACGCTTGGTGTATATAACCTTATTTTATCATGATCGAGCGGTTTTTGGTCTTTTTTTATAAGCATATAACATGGCTATGTACCTATAAGCAAATTTATTTTCATAATTACAATTTGTGCAAGTTGATGGTCAGTGGAAACGCAGATAGTTACTTTGTTTCTCATCTGTTCTGGATTAAAAAAAAATTAGATTGGGAGATGATGTGTTGCTTTTAGAAGATTTTTGATTTTATATTTTGCCTGTCATGCTCAGACAGGTACTGTTTAGGTAATTTCTAGACAAATTTGAACTCAGCTTTCCAAAAAGGTAGTTAAGAGTCCTAATTTGAGGGGAACGGAGATTGATTATTCACATTTGAACACTGCTTTTGTATATCCTCAGATCTTCGTCTTGACAGTAAAGCTAGTTTGAGCTGAAAGATTACAGTGACGAAAGAGAAAGGAGCAAATTCTTTTTCACAGCAGTCTAGCTGTTGACTGTGCTGTTTACAAGGACATTAATGGAAGAGGAAGGAAGGGGGGGGAGGTCAGAAAACCAAAAGGGATAATTACCTGTAAGTCATATTGATCAAAATGACCGGACATAAACCCTAACGAAATAAATCACTCTGTATCCAGTAAATGTGTTAGTTTCACTTTTCCCTATTGCGTTCTGAAATTTTAAACTTTTGACGCTATTCTCCTTTATTGAGACGCACCTGTATGAGAGCTCGTGATTACTGCGGAGGACGTCCTCCGCCTCGAATTTCTTTTCGTTTCAGTATACTTTTTTATTTTTTTCTTGTCAGAAACTATATTGTAATGTTGTAACTAGCCTCTAGCGTTGCACTGAGTGTCGGCCTCGCCCCTCACCCAGCTACATGAACAACATGATACAAGTACTGAGGGGGAAACCGGGGGACAGTTCATGTGTAAATGTTTACTCAAGGACTAAAATAAGTGTGTGGATTTTTTTAATGTAATGTTTTATCTACCTTAGTGGCTTTCATTGTGGAATAATCCAAGAAAGTATGGATCATAATTGAGTATTGCACCATTTTTCAGACTGTAAACTTTAAAAAAAGAAGAAAAAAAGCATATATATAAAAATAAAATAAAAAAAATGCTGCAAAAAAGTATTTTACAGACCTGTGGCCATAGATTGGGGGTGGAGGGACTTTAACTCTCTCGAATCTGAGCAAACGGAGAGTGAAGGATGAGACATCAGACTGAGCCTTGGCTTCTAGGGCTCACCTCAGAGGTGCCTACCTTTCTGTTTTATTTTTTATTTTAAGTCCTGTCATTTTTTTTTTCCTGCAAGGCCACTGACAGTTTACAGTTTTATTTCTTCAGCAAAACAAAGGAGGAATCAAACCACACGAATGTTGGAAAAAGAAAGCAAAAGGACAAATGCTTCCATTTAAAAAAGAAAAAAAAAAACACTTCACACAAATGAAGATTTCCTGTGCTACTTTCAGAACTCTGGGATTGAACAGTGTTGTCTCGTTCTGTTTAACCTTCTTCCTTCTGTGTTAATGTCGGTTTCATGAACTTATCTGTTTGTTTTTATGTTATGTATTATGTTGTTTTTTTTCCCCTTTGTAGAAAAAGGAAAGGGGAGGAAAAAAAATGAGGCTCACTATCTTGCACACACACGATTAAAGTGGATCTTGTCTCAGGAAAGCCAGGGTTCCAGAGTACCAACTCCACGCCATTTTTAGTGTACATTTTTATGTATGATGAGTTAAAAAAAGAAGAAGAAAAGACATAATTTTAAGCACTGAAAGTTATGGATTTCAGAAGAAAATACTTTTTTGTTTTGTTTCTAAATCCGTAGCAGTTACATAATAACCAAATAATGGACTTTTAAACAAAAATGGAGTGCTTTATAATATAAATCTATATATTAAAATTGCTTTACTTTTAAAAACAAAAGTGGTCAATGAGTTTGTTTTTAAAAAAAAAAAAAGAAGAAAAAAAAATATGGTGAATAACATGCAAATGCTGTATGTTTGAATCTTTGTTGTGTTTTTCTTAATGAGGTCCCGTCCTGACTGAATCAGGAACATCGTGCATTAATCTTTCTGTCTGTCTCGTTTTCCCGCTGCGGGTATTATTAAAAGATTAATCAGACTTTTTTTTTTTTTTTTTGAAGCATTTTGGTTTCTGATTTTTGGAGGATGTTATGTGAAATATGAGCTGGTTGTAAAAGGATCATGAATCTATGCACAAGTGTTGGGTGGGGCAGACGGTAAATGGGGGGTGGGGGAGGGGGGATTTTATTGGCCTGCTTCTGCTAAGTGGCTGTTTTTAACTGCAGGGGTTCTGATGTGTTTTTAGTTGTTCTCTAAGGGGACAAACGGATGGACGGGGTGAAGCCCACCACCACCAGCTTCCCCCTGGTCCCTCTTCTGATTGACCTAGCGCTACATCGCCATGCTGTGTATTCCTAAAACCAATGAGCATCTCACACTTTAGCACTGTGGGATTCTAGCCTGTCACCCTCACGGGTTTTTATTTTTTATGTTTTCTGTTTCCTCAGTTTTGTGTTATGGAGGGTGGGAGGTGGGATTAGGGCTGCTTTTTTCTTTTTTTTTTTGCCTTTTTTTTTTTTTTAATAAGTAAAAATGTTACCGAGAGTTAATAAGAAGTCAGTGGCTTGTAATGTTTTATTTCTGTTTTCTCTGTATATCTCTTTCTCCTCATAGAATGTGATTGTTAAATGACATGCACCGAAACAAATGTTTTCATGAACTATGGAGCTTCTTTCAAATATTAATAAAATAGCATTTTTTTTCTTGTCTGTTAAGCTTGTCCTTGTCTTTATTGAGCGTGTTGATGTCACTTCCTGGCGGCATGGGGCGCGCTCAGGCTCTGAGGGCCAGCTGCCGGGGACAGGCATAGTAGTTATCCTGTGGTTGCCGGATGTTTGGGTTGGCGTAAACTGGGAAGCCGACTTCATCCTGGCGCAGGGAAGCCTCGTGGCTTATTTTGGGACTTCCGCTGCTCTGCTGCTTCCTGTTCATTTCCTCATAGATAGGAGAATGAGGCTGCGGTGGGCGATGATGCCTTAATCTTACCTACAACACAAAAATATTTTCAGAATCTTATCTACATGCCAAAACGATGTTAAAGAATGGATGCCAGTAAAAAGCCTTGATTAGTCCTACCATCACAAATGTAAACGTTGAGTTTGGGGCCTTTAACTAGAATTGTGTGCTTTGGTCAGATCAGGCTGAGCTTGAGCTTTTTGGCTCATTTCAGCTGGGTTTGGAGTGAAGCAAAGAAGAAATATGTGTAAAAGCATCTTATGCAACACTTTTAAGTACGGTAGAAGATCTGTTAATTAGTGGACTTGTTTCTAGTGGACTAGTTGGAGAACATGGCAACTCAAACTGCATAAAATAAAAGATTCATACCAGAAAGTTTAAAAGGAGTCATCATTCGGTCTTTCTGCACGGTAACGACAGACAATAAGTGGCCAAATCAACACACAAATTATTCACTACACACTAAATCAACCTTTCAAGGTGATGGCAGACCGCGGTGTCCTGTAAAATATTTTAGGACAAGAAATGCTGTCCTGTTAGGGGGAAAAAAAGATTGTCATGGTGATTTTGAAAAACAAAATCCTAAAATAGGATTTTCACCCCTCTGAAATTGGGTTTTTCTAATTTCTGCAGTGTTAAGTTATTCTGTAACACATCAATAATTAATTTTAAGGTGTTTTGCACATCTTTACCAGGGCACCCCGTAAATTCTCTGCATCTGTGATTATTTTGTACTGCGCCTTTGTTTTAGCATATCTCCTTTCTGGTTTAACAATAGGTTACTAGTTTGGATTACAAAACATAATAGGATATTGTAGGTTTGCCATAATTTAATGGAATTTATTGTGTTATAAAATCTGCTGCTTTTTGGGTTTTGCAGGAGCAAAAAATGGCCGAACAATGACTCGGTAGCAGACCATTTCTCTTCTGGCCTTCCTTGGAAATTTCAGGGGTTTGCAACTGCAGTATTTAAAATTTGCTTAACAGAGGTATTCCCAGCTTTATGATGATTTGCGTACCCTTTGTTACATTACAATCAGTTATTAGCTGTGCTCAATGAGCAGATGGCCCACTTGAACAGCCGCTGTCAAGATTTAATGTAGGGCAAACAGATCGCAGAGAGAATCTTATCAACGTAAAAGATGTGTAATTCAGAAGGACACAAAAGAAATTGCTTTCTTTGATAAATCTATATCTAAATGAAATATTACTCACACAAGTCTCCGTAGCCAACAAGCACATTGCCAACAGAAGAAGCCCTGCGGCTGCAGAGATAGTCAGGAGCAGAGGGATGTAACTATGAGCGCACCGGCATGAACTCCCTGCAGCAGAAGCACATCATTTCCACAATAAATCTGTAAGCTGCTGTGTGATTTGAACTATGAAGTAGTCAACCTACACACCTTCCCCTTCAACCAGCAGGAAGTACTTCTGTGTCCCGAGGACGACCTGATCTGAGCTGTTCTTCTGTCTGTAACTCAGCTCCCACATGTAAAGTCCCGTGTCACTCAGCTGTAGGTGGGAGATGCTGACGTTGATCCTCGGAGAGTTCAGCGCCCCAGTGAGCTGCAAACGGGCCCCGCTCCCCGGGTCCACCCTGACTGCGGCGCCCTCGGCCACAGAGACCAGGGTCGTCTGGCTCTGGGGGCCGCGGCGGTACAGGTGCAGTCCCACCAGGCGGCCATGTTCCTGCTGAGGGATGCAGGAGAGTACCAGAGACTGGTCTTCCTTAAGGCGCCTGAAGACCACCTCTGCACAGGCTGGGAGAAAAAAAAAATCAGTGTCAGCTGCTGGTACAGTACAATTATTGCTCAACACGTTTACAAGTATTTTTATGTTGCAGTCTTAAATTTGGTGTAAAACGAATGTTAAAAACATGGTATTTATCTTCTGTAACCCCCAGTCGGTCGAGGCAGATGACCGTTCATATTGAGCCTGGTTCTGCTGGAGGTTTTCCTTCCCGTTAATGGGGAGTTTTTCTTCCCACTGTCGCTTCATGCTTGCTCAGTATGAGGGATTGCTGCAAAGCCATGGACAATACAGACGACTCTCCCTGTGGCTCTACGCTTCTCCAGGAGTGAATGCTGCTTGTCGGGACTTTGATGCAATCAACTGGTTCCCTTATATAGGAGGTTTTTTGACCAATCTGTATAATCTGATTGAATTTGACTTTGTAAAGTACCTCGAGATGACATGTTTCATGAATTGGCGCTTTATAAATTGAATTGAATTGAAAGAGCACCACATAGATGCTAAGATTAAGGAAAACAATCTGGTGTTTTTTTTTCCAAATGTCAACAAAAATGTGGAGAACATTCATATTCATGACCCTTAACTCGGACACCCCTTAAAATGCTTAAAATTGCATTTAGAAGTGACTTCATTGGTAAAGAGCGTCCACCTGTGTGTAATTTAATCTCCGTGTGAGTCCAGCTGTCCCATGAAAGCTTCAGAGGTTCCTTAACATTGAACATTAGTGAACCAACAGCATCATGAAGACCAAGGAGCACAGCAGACAGGTCAGGCGTTTAAAGCAGAATTTGGTTCTGAACAACATCCCAAAGGTTTAAATATCTCACAGAGCAATGTTCGGTCCATCATTTGAAAAGAGTATGGCACAACTGCAAACCAACTACCCAATCGTGGCTGTCGACCTAAACTGATAGGTTGGGCAAGGAGAAGGTTAATCCAAGGAGGAGCCTATGAGGCTCTTGTTAACATTGAAGACGCTGCAGAGAATGTTGCAGAAAACGGGACTGCTGAAAGTCCTTTTAGCAGTGAGCCACAAACCATGCAGACGAGACAGCAAACACGCGGAAGAATGCACTGTGGTCAGAAGAGACCAAAATAGATGTCCCTCACCCACATGCAGTAGCTCGGTACTACATATGAATGCCTGACGGATGTGACGTGTAGCGTGTACCGCCACTGTGTACGTGACGGAAAACGAATGCTGCGCATCACCCACCCTGAACACACCTTCCACCTACTTCTCTCCAGAAATAGACGGGAGAGGTGGATGCAGAGAAATACGGGGAATTTGGAGGGGTTTCAGACCAGGCGTGTTCGAATGGCCTAGTCAAAGTCCAGAAACTAAATCCTACTGAGAATCTGCGGCAAGACTTAAAAATTGCTGTGAAGAGATGCTCTCCGACTAATGTGACTGAGCTTGAGCTTAGTAGAAAACGGGAATGGAGGAGAATTTCAGGGCTTGATGTAAGAAGCGCTTGATTGCTGTAATGCCTGCAAACAAAAGACTAGATTATTAAGGAGGATGTAAATAATTTTTAACACTATTTTCATTGACAGATGTGCGTCGCCTTATAAACTTTAGGAGGCTGTCTGAAATCTTCAATCAGAAACAAACTTTTTTTGAATGAATTGATATATATATATATATATATATATATATATATATATATATATATATATATATATATATATATATATGAATGACAGGGGTGTGGCCATTTATATTTATACATTACAAGTTTAAACAACTTTATTGTTTCTGTACATAAAGTGGAACGGGTCTTACCTTGAAAGAGTTGAATGGAGAGGAAACAAAACCGTAGATGTGTCTTCATCTCACATTTAAAGAAGACCCGACATGTATTTCAGAGTTAGGTCATAATGTAGTCGTCCTCAGCTCGGCTGTCTGCTGTGAGACGTTTGAGACAACACCTCAGTATTTATTGTTCCTCACCCTGGAGAACAGGAAGACCGCCTCAAAGCAAGAGCAGCTGTTAGAAGTCAGGGGAAGGTCTGCACACGCTGAGGCCGCTGATGTCAGGTCTGAAATGATGCCGCCAGACAGGGTGGAAAACCACAGAGTTTAGAAAACACTGCTACAGGAACCTCTGATTTTAACAATCAAGCCAGGAATGAGTAACTTACCTCTGATGCTTAAGGCATTTAGAAATGTGACAAAAACCTACAACTTCTCCCCGGTTCCCCTTGAACAGAAATGATTTTGAGGATTAACCAGCAGAGATTTATTTTTAGTCAGTAAACCAAAAATCTGTTCTTTTTTAAAGTTTATGAACCAATCTGTGCTGTTGTGGAATTAGGTTTTTTTTCCAGCTGAAAGTGCCTGACATGCTAAAAACCACATCTACCCATTTAAGAGTTGTAAAAAGTGATTCATTCTTTGATTATATGATGATTCACTACCGTGTCACTCTGTATTTTAGTCTGGATCAGCCGTCTCGGCATGAGGTACAAAAAAAAGTAAAGACCACTGCTGAACACACGTAACTCCAATCTTGGATTTCCTTTCCCTCTGGCTAAAAGATTTATTCTAAGACAGTTTTGCCACATTTCTTATGAGATATTTGAAGCCGCACCTTATTTCTCATAGATATTAGACAATCCGGTGTCCAGATTAATATTTAGCGGTGATCAGGCTTTTGTAGCAACAGCTCCAAAAGTATGGAAAGGTTCACCAGTCCATGTATGCACAGTTCAAACCACACAGACGTTTAAAAAAAACACTTGAAACTGATATTTTCATCTGAACTTTTATTTATACCTAAAGCATTGAACCTTAACTTCATTTTAAAGTACTTTAGTCAACCCCAGTTGTTTTTTAAATGTGCTGTTTGAAGAAATATGGCATTGATATTGATACAGACCCACACAGAATCAGACATTTGAGGGGTTCCTACAAGAAAGACTAACGCAAGCAAGAAATTCGGTCAGTCTCCCACCAAGTGAAAACATCATCATTCAACACCTAAAACTCAGTTCTGGCTCCTGGTTTTGGTGGGCCGCTGCAAGATTATCATTGGCCCCCTTCTAGTCACCTCTTTCCAATTCTTATGGAAGCATCTCTGTGTTTGTTAAGAAAAGAAACTATTTTTTATTACTTTCCTGCGGAACCTAAAAATGAGGCCCTAAGCAGAGTTTTATTGGAGATCTGGTCAGGTTAAGTTCATGGCTGCTCATAGCAGCACCACTGGCTTTCCTCGCCATGTTTGATCTTTATCAGCTTTTTACCCCTGTTAGCAGAAGTAGTTTTAAAGTTTCCTAGCGAGCCAACAGTGAATTAAATTGACTTAATGACATGTCACATTATTTTTTTTAATATGATGATCTTCCATCCATCCATTTTCTAACATGTCTATCCCTTGTGGGGTCACAAGGGGTGCTGGTGCCTATCTCCAGCTGTCAATGGGTGAGAGGCGGGGTACACCCTGGACAGGTCAGCAGCCCATCGCAGGGCAACACAGAGACAAACAACCATTCTCACACCTAAGCACAATTTAAAGAGGCCACTTAACCTAACAGAGATGTTTTTTGGACTGTGGGAGGAAGCCGGAGTACCCAGAGAGAACTCACGCATGCACAGGGAGAACATGCAAACTCCATGCACAAAGACCCAGGGCAAGATTAGGACTTGAACCCAAAACCTTCTTACTGCAAGGCAACAGCGCTACCCACTGTGCCACTATGAGGTGGTTTGGGCATCTGATCAGGTACCGTCTGGGCCCCTCCCTCTGGAGGTTTTCTGGCTGCATCCCACTTGGAGGCAGAACTTGCTGAAGGGACTGTCCCGTCTAGCCTGGCAACGCGTTGCGATCGCCAAGCATGAGCTGGAAGAGATCTTGTCAGATCCAGTATGGCAGCTCCTCGCATCAGCAACAGTAAGCTGTGATGAAAACATGTTTATTTTACAAGACACAGTTGTATGAGCGTGTCTTAAGTCAATGCTACATGTAGCGGCTGCAACTCTGAGCCAAACTAATTAAAAGTGGTGTTTGTATGTGGAAAGTACAGCTTTAAAGGTCGTTTGTAACATGTGTCATGAACAAAACAACAGCTTTCCTGGCCGTCACCATACTGGAATCCTGACTTCTCCGACTGTGTTGACTGGAACGCTGTTTACTCTGGGTTTACATTCCCATCTCCTGTTTTTGATTTCCAAGGCAAATGGCATGCACCAATAGTTATCTGCCAGCTAGGAATCCACTCAAGGTACAAAGCTTGATACTACCTTGGGCTGGCCCTGTTTGTTTACTGGAAAACGTTTGGTTCAACATCAGTGTGGGAAATGCAATTCAAACTCACAAATGGGTCCATATAACCAATTCAGCTAATTTTATGTATGTAATAGTGAATTTAGGATTTATTTTTCTTCAGTTTTATCTGTTAAATGTTTATTTTTAACCTTCCAGCCTTGAAGTAACACTTATTATCAGGCTTTTCAAAGCACACCAATTTCAAAGGGGCAAAATCAGTAATTTTCATAAGCTGCCAGGCTGTTATTTCTTTTTCTTTTTTTCATAAGCCACATTTTATTTTGAAAACAAAGCTCCAAGCATAATTTGACTCATTTCTTGACTCAGAAATCACTAACAACCTGTCATAAACGAAAATGGATTTCTTCTTTGGGGTTTTATGGCACTTGGGATTCAAATTGATGCACTACCGCCATCTTCTGGATCAGATATTCATCACACTTCTAATAGATATTTCTTAAACCAAAGAAGACCAGTATTCTTCAAAAACCAAGAATATTTTCTATCCCTTCAGCTCTATAAAACTAAAACATTATATCCTAAAAACTTAAAAATCCTTCCCCAGTACTCAGCAATTTCATGAATAGTTTTTTTTTCATTTTGATTGTCATGTTTCCAACATCCCATAAACACGTTCTACTTTCTTCTCAACATGATGTCAATTATACAAACCAGCAGGATGTTTCCCCGTGATTGACAGGGTTCTGTTCAAGTTGCAGGAACCAAGTCTTGTTCTACTCAGAAGTGTCTCTTCTCTCCTACTGTCTCCTCTGCTCCTCGTAACTTCAGCCTTATTCCAAATGTCTGTATAGACGTCTTCCTTTTGATGCATTACCCCACTGAAGTGGCCACTGTTTTACGGCTTCCCTCCAAACTCCACTTCAAATTTGGACAATTTTGATTTTATATCTACATTTTCTTTTTTAAATTGCTTCTTTTGCCATCTTATCGGCTCTTTCATTTCCCCACTATTCCCACATGTGCTGGACTCCACATGATTACTGTGATTCTGTCATGTCCACGTGGTCTTAAATGAGTTAACAAAGCATGTGTAAATTTTGTGTTGTTACATTTGAGACGGAGGCTCTTTAAGCGTGGAGCCAGCCAACTGGTTGCTGATTAGCAGAAATTGAGCTCAGGTGTGATGTGCTGGGATTTAAATATCAGCTTCCAGCTGCTTGGTTCACTGTCTTGTGGGTCAGTCAGAAGCACTTGCAGTCTGCACCTGTTTGCTGGGAGTCATCATGGAGATTTTTTGGTTTACCCTTCTATTAGGGGTCATGCTTTCTGGGCTCTGCCGACAATCTGCTCTCGCTTTAACAGCCTTGCAGTACCCGCAGTATCCCTCTTTTCTGAGACCCCGGCCTCAGCAGAGCCTCTCGCCCTCCATGGCTCAACAGGAGCAGCAGGAGCCGGAGCCGGTCAACACGGTCGCCGTGATCTGCCACCCTGACTCCCTGGAGGTGGTGATCACAGCTGACATGTTTGCAGTCGGCGCTCCAGTGGACAGTCAGGAGTTGCGTCTTGGAGTGGAGGACAACGAGTTCTGCAGACCTACAGCTACTTCTGCTGAGGAATACAGGATTGTTGTTGGGCTGGATAGCTGTGGCACTAAACACTGGGTAACCTGAGCTTATCTGCTGCTTATTTAGTTTTCTGCTATGCATGTCATGTTTCTAACTGTGCTTGTTGTCCAGATGACGAAGGACTCCCTGGTCTACACAAACCTCCTAATGTACTCTCCTCTGGCCTCCCCCAGTGGGGTAGTTCACATGGATGAGGCAGTAATCCCAGTTGAATGCCACTATGAAAGGTCTGCTTCCCCATTCCTGCCGTTAAGCATGCAAATTATCTCAAATCAATTTTGGTCAAAAATTTATCTGCTTTTATAGGAAGTATGGTGTATCCAGCTCTTCACTAATGCCAACTTGGATTCCCTTCATCTCTACCCAATCTGGAGTGGAAATGTTGCAGTTTAGCTTGACGCTAATGACCAGTGAGTTTAGATCTTTAGCTTAGAGTTTGGCTTTTGCCCAAGCTCATGCCTTTTACTTTTTTCCAGATGACTGGATGTATGAAAGGGGTGCCAACGTGTTTCATCTTGGTGAACCCATCAACCTCGAGGCCTCTGTGAGGGTTGGGCACCACATGGGTCTCAGGGTGTTTCTGAGCAGCTGTGTGGCCACACTTCAACCAGCTATAAACTCTGATCCCAAATATCTCTTCATTGAAAATGGGTGAGAGGCTTAGGCATTCAACAATAACTGAAGTGACTTTACATGGACTTGGCTTTTTCTGTACCAAACAAGATGTGGTGCATGGATCTGGTATCTCTCCTGTCCAGGTGCTTGACTGACTCCCAGCTTCCAGAGTCCAAGGCACAATTCTTCCCCAGAATGAGGGATGACAAACTGCAGCTGACCATAGATGCCTTCAAGTTCCACAATGATGATCGGAGACAGGTGAGGACCCATTCCTCTACCTTAAAGCACAACTTTAAATGTGTCCTGACTTACACTTTTTTTTTTTTTTTTTTTTAAAGCTCTACATCACATGTCACCTGACTGCTGTGCCAGTGAATGATGCTGAAGCTCCAAACAAAGCCTGTACTTTTATGAATGGAAGGTAAGTGAAGTTATAAAATTAGGAATTTGTGTGGGAAGAATGAGATTGACGGTGCTTCTCTTCAGATGGAAATCAGCTGATGGCAATGACTACTTGTGTGGTTATTGTAAAGCCCAAAACCAAGTGCACGGGAAGCCTGCCATTCCTGGGGTACTCGGTCCCCGTGGCTTTGGAAAGGTTGCTTCTGCTGACTCCATGTGGAGGAGTGGACTGAAGCCCAGTCATGGTAATGACTCTGTCCTTGACGTTTTTATGCATTAACTTGTTTCTGGCTGACTTTATATTCTCAATGTGTATAGCTGCATGGGAACATGAGGCCAGAGTGGGGCCACTGACTATCTTGCCATCAAGTAAAAGTGGAGTTCTACCTTTTGATGAACTCCCTGGTGTCCTCCAAAAACTCTACAAACCTGCGTTGTATGGCAGCAGCTGGAGAAGTGGAATCCAAAAAACCAGTGGGTCTAACAGATGAAAAAGTTGTCATTTTTAGTCTTGAAATGGTGGTAAAATGTCTTTAATTTCTTCCAGATCTGGACAAAGGACTGTTTCACGTGCACTCTACCTCTGAACTAGATGCTGAAAATGAAACTGATCTGAAGGGTACTGTAGAACGTCTTTCTTAAGCCTGTAAAGTTTTCTTTGACCCTGAAATGACCCTGTGTTTGCAGATGGTTTGGAGGAAGCTGGACTTTACACTGAGGCTGCCACTGAGTTCAACCTGAAGTCTTTGGATGTGCCACTGGACAAGAACGCCACAGACTTCCTTTACAGCAGCACCCCTCTTAAGGTGGAGGAGCCTACAGCAAAGAATGCAACTACTGAAACTGACCTTTCTGATCTATTTGAACCAAAGAAATAAAATGTTTTGATCAATTAAAGTGTACAGTTTGCTTCTCTGAAGGGGTTAAGGGGGTCATTTTTGATAAAGCAAAACCTTTACATGGCATATAATTGACTTGGCTGATCAGAGGTCATTAGCATGTTGGCTCTGAAATGTAAAAACTCGGGTGGTCTCAAATGCTACCAAATTTATCTGACTTGAAGTATGCTAACCAATTAAGGAGACTCTTTGAAAAATTACTCCTGACTGGATGGGCAAGAAACTCTAGAAAAGGAGTTCCCCCCCCCCTTTCCAAGCATCTTTGGTTTCCTGGTGTTGTCTTATTCGCTTCCTTTGTACTCTAAGCTTGAGTTTCAGGTAATGTGTTAATTTACTTGACTTGATCGCAATGGCAACTTTCCTAGGTTTAAATCATCCCTGTTGCTTAGATTGAACCTGCAGTTTTCCAAAATTCCAGTAGGTGCTGCTGTCCCATCACAAGTGCTTCATGTCCTGGCCTCTTTTGCCATGTCTCTCTTGTTGGGAGATTAAAGACTGAATTAAGAGATGGCTGATCAAATTTGGAATTTCAAAATTGCAGTGTCCAGATGTATAAAGTTTTCTTTTGCCAAGAACTCAACTTGCACTAAACCTTAAAACTTCTGATTTTACTTTAAATTAAGCTTCTTTCTTGCTTCCTGATATTCTAATATCCATTGGATTTAGTTTAATCTTGAAACCTTCCTAATCTGCACATGTGGAAGAAAAGCCAATTGAAATAAGCCTACATATACACAAAATGCTTTGAATGCCACAGACATGCAAATTAACGGAAACTATTTTCAATACATGTGAAGTACAAGTTTTGACTTTTTTTTCACACATGTTTCTACGTTTATCCCAAAAGTGCATTCACCGCTCATCTAGAAGGTCACAATAACCTAGAGCAACAGCTAAAGCAATGTAGAAAGTCCTTAATGCTTTAGCATATGTCAATTGCAGATATCTATAGGTTTGAAGGGATTTCTTGATGTGCTTTATTTATTGTTCTTTGATTCTGTCCCAGTGGGGAGAGAGATACACCTACAGGTACACTTTAGAACTGGCTATGTCAGTTAATGGCACAACAGTGGCGCATGAACTATGGAGTTCATCCTGTAACCAGTAGTACAGCTACTGATTTTATTTTAAAGTAGGCTGACAAGAAATGGGGAGAGAGAGAACAGCAATGGTCCACAAGCCAGGACTCAAACCTGGGACTGCAGTGTCAAAGACTGATGCCTCCGTACATTGGGTTATGCAATCTACCACCATCACGTACCAAGCTCGTTTATTCTAATCTCCACCTGCCCAGAAACTGTACCTAACATCTCAATGGTATAGCCACAATAGCGCAAGTTTGACATCTATTGATGTAAAGTTGCATGAATGTCATGGAAAAAATTAATGTACCACCGCCATGCTTCTCTCCACCTGCATGTTTTCATCTGAAAAAAAGAAGAAGAATTACCTTGTTTGCACATGCACAGTGCGTGAATGTTGGGGGAAATCGGCTCGTGGATGCTCGTAGCTTTGCTTCAGCAGCAGGATGTGCTCAAAATCACCCACAAGGGCCGACTGGATTTCAAACATGTTTGATTTTCTTCTGACCGTACGATTCCTGATTGGGAGGTGGTCGGGAGAGGCTAATCACCCCTCATTACCCCCTGTATACTACACGACGCAGGATGCCCGATGCAGCTGAAAATAAATTCTTGCACGACTGAAGAATCGGCCCAAAAGAGCAAAAAATTGTACAGATTATGCCCAGCTTTAGGCTTCTTGGCTTGGCTGTGCACAGGTGTGGAGGGGGGTGTTCCAACGTTTAGGCACCTTCCAGCCATTGGGAAACTGTCTCACGTGGTCTCGGCTCAGCTTTCTGCAAAAACCGAGGAAAATTACAAAAGCAGGTTTCTGTAAAAGGCTGGTTCCTTACTCCAGCGCCGGATTACGCAGAAGAAAGACTGCAGACTTAGCTGCATTCCCAGTTGAGCCCATGGCTTGTCTCGCTGGTGCAAACCACTCGTCACAAAGGCTCACAGACAGAGAGTGTTCTCCCCGATGCTGTTGATGATGAAGTTTTTAGACAAGCAGTCATTCAATATATTAAAGCAAAATTGTATTTTACCAATTGCTGTAAAGGAAACTATTGTTGTAAGAGAAATTATTGTTAGAATGCAGATACTGGGTACTAGTTTTTGAGTAAGGTGCCCATAGTCTATTGTAAGTTAAAGGTATATAGCCACGTTATATGCTTAAAAAAAGACCAAGAACCATTTGATCATGATAAAATAAGATTATAGCCACCAAGCCTCCATCCTGATAATGTGTTGATGGTCCTTTTTCTGGATAATTATAGCTCATGCGCCGGCCGCGATTAGCAGATACTAACAAACGTACCACCATCTACTGGCATTATCGCAGAACTATTATAATGTCAGTTTGCTTAATTAATAAATCAAAATTAGATAATGCCGGACCCAGCCTGACCCTCTGAAATGCCACGCAGTAAAGCAGTATCTCAGCGTGATTGAAGACCAACTGTTAATTAAATACAACAATCTAAAAGCAACTTTAAGAGCCTCATAGCAGAACATTTACTTACATCAGTCAACTCTGCGGTCACATCTGAACAATCGGCAGGTTTAGAATCTGCTTCAGTGAACACCAATGTTCATACTGTATTCCCAGCAACACTACAGAAAAAAAAATTGCGTTTTTTTTCCCAAGAAAACAAAAAGATGAAAACGGCCGTGTCCCTTATCTGCAATGAAATCCTCCCCAGGCGTTCATTTGTTGTTCTTTTTCTGCTCACGTCAGATATTCAACAGCCTCTTGTTGAGACCTTCCATGAGTTTTATGCAGAAATGAATGGGCACGATTGCTTAGCAGTTATTGCAGAATCCAAAGAAAACTATAAGAAATGGTCAAGTCTTGCTCAGGTCTCCTGTCCCATAGCTGCACTCAAAGAAATCAGCATTGTTGACATGCCACTGAGTCATGTGGATGCAACAGTTCAAAGCATTCAGCTATCCAAGAACCAACCAGAAAGGAAATTACCAGTTTCAAATGGAGGTTTGTGTTTCCTAAAGTCTGTTGAGGAGGCTATGCTAGACTCATTGGAAATCATCAGTGTTGACCAGTGTGATGACACAAACCTAGAAATCATGAGTGATGATGAAATAAAAGAAACTGAACTCTACTTCTATCGTGGAGGAAAAATTAACTGGATTAACTTCTGGCTTGCTGACAAGCACAAATGTGGAGTCATCATTGAGCGGGATGCCTACAAAGCAGCAAGCACAATCCTGGACAATGTGGTTCATCGCCACAGAGCTGCACGTCCCATAGAAAGTGTTAACTTATATCATCATCCTGGCAGTGGAGGAAGCACAGTAGCACGACAGATACTCTGGAGTAGGAGGACACAAGTGTGATGTGCAGTTGTGAAACAGTTAAAAGAAGCAAAAGAAGTCCCCACTGTCTGTGAGCATGCAGTGAAACTGAGGGAACACAATGAGAATGACAAAAACAACTGTCTTCCTTTGCTCCTCCTGCTAGAGGACAAAAATCAAGATGATATTGATGATCTTCGACGGCATCTTGGAAATGTTATTGCAACCAAAAAGATTAGTCCCTCAGTGCTGTGCTTCATACTGATCATTTGCAACAGATCAAATGATCCAGAAAGAAAGTGCAGGGCATCACCATCTCAAACAGTAGCAGTCACACACAAATTGTCAGATCAGGAAAAGCCTATGTTCCAGAAGAAGGTTGACCAACTCAAACTTAAATTAAAAGACGACTTTAAATTTATCCTCACATTCGTTCTCATGAGTAAAGAGTTCCAACCAAGCTACATAGAGGATTTTGTTAAAACTCTTTTGTACAAAATTGACCATACATCACTGATCACTCGCCTCATCAGATCTGTGGCTCTACTTAATTGCTACATAAAGGATTCATACTTATCTGTACCACACTGTGAGGCCTACCTTGGCATTGCTCCCCATGTAGTTGGAACTCGGTGCCATGCCTTTGTTGATCATCTAAGTGACGAGGCTAAGTTAATTTTCATCCATCATATAGATGGTTCAACACATATCCCGGTAATAAGTATCATCCATCCCCTTGTGGCCAGAGAAATTCTGAGTCAGCTCTCCGTCAATTTGCCTCAAAGCTCTATTGCCATGGAACTCATCAGTGACGATGTACTCATCAACCACAGGTTTGACAGAGACCAGTTCCTAAAAGTTATAACAGATCTCTTCATTAGACGCAATAAGAAAAGCAGGGGAGATCCAAAAGACACAACTTTTTCACCACTTATTGAGAAAGTCAGCACTGAAAGAGGTGGTGCTCAGAAAGCTGTTGACCTGATGAAAGCTGCATTCATAGCACTAGGAAAAGATGCTTACGTGGCACAACAGCTTGCTCGCCTGCTTTACACAAATGAGAGATTTGAAAAGGCTCTTCAGTGGGCAGAGGAAGCAAATTCACTGTCTCCACATGACACATTCATTCTTGACACACTGGGACAAGTTTACAAACGGTGGTTTTACCGTTTGTACGATACCCTTGAAGAAAAAGAGCCTTCCCCAGAAAGGGGAGTTGAAATCATAAACATTGCACTCAAAGGAATATCTGCTTTTCGAGCGTCTGAAAAAATACCAAAGAAAGAGACAGCCATCTTTAACAATTCATATTATGGAGAAGTGGATGTTGGCTGCAGGCTGTTGGACTTCTTGTCTAAAGTTGATGTTTTTTCAAAAACTACAGGACGTTCAGAGCTGGTGAACTACTTGCTCACAGACTACATACCAGAAGAAGTCAGAATACCCTGGCAGAGGTTTCATCAGCAGCTAAAAGGGTTGGAAAAGAGCTTGACACAAGCTCTGGAGTGCATTTCTGAAGACCTGAGCTACTTTCAGACTGACATCAGTGAAGAGGAGGAGGAACTTGATGCAAGAGATCCTGAGCAAATTTACAGTCCAAGAAAATGGTTGAGAAGAAAAAGTGCTGTATATGCAGGATTCTTTTGTGGTATACAAGAGAAGAACAATAAAGCAGCTGATGCACAAAATCCGGGAAACAGACTTTCACCTTTCCAAAGACAAATGAGGACCTACAAGCTCGGAGGAGGAAATGTCACTTCAATCCTCTCGTTACTCTATGACAATGACCGAAAAAGGGCAGGAGAAAAACTTGAGATCATGGACATGTATCCAGAAAACCTGACATGGAAAAGTCTTGATGAAACAGAGCTTACAAATTTCATATTTTGCCAGATAGCTCTTAATTATATTGTACCTGGCTCCTCAAAGCTCTTATCCCTTAAACAACTACAAGATCTCAGCAAGGGATTTAAGACAAAGGGGAAATACATGTCATCAGCAAGTGCCCTTTTTCTTCTCTCTCTCCTGTTCTGGCCTGACAACAGTGAAGAAGCGAGTTCTGCTGATGTCCAGATCCTTCTATTGGCCATTGATGCTATTCAGAGACTCTGTGAACAAAAAATTCCACATTTGTCTCAAAGAAAAAGCAGAATTGTCACACACTCCTTCCTGGCAAAAGCAAGAGGTCTAAACAAGATCCTCCATAGAAGTGCTATTGAAAAGCAGATCAAAGGAACTCTGAGTGAAAAAAGGCTAAAATGGCTCGGAGGAGAAGTGTGGAAAACCAAGGAAGTTGTACAACAACTGAAGCGGATTGAAGGGTGGACAGAAAATGAAAACTTGTATGTCCAATGTGGGCAAAAAGACAGAGTCAGGGTCTGTCCTCGCTACTCCGCCTCTTTGCCCCATGGAAATGAAAAAGTCACTTTCTACTTAGGCTTTTCATTTGATGGTGTAGTTGCGTTTGACATTCAGGTGATGAAGTAATATGAACTCTGAATTTATTTTATCTTAATTTATCTGAATCAGGAAAAAAACACATGAACTGCATAATAATGTATCGCAACAATTAAGTAATTTATTTTAGATATATTTGCTGACCAGACTGAGTAAATGTTAGTAGCATAGACGAAAAGTTCATCAGAGCAGTCTTGTTCCATAATACTTAATTTTATTATTCAGCTTTTTAATTTGTATTTTATCATGCATAATACATTACTTAAGTACGATACCTCTGGTTACCCTTAAGTAACCAGATTCCTTCACAAAGAGAGTCAACTGTGGCAACGTGTTCTGGGCAATAAACGTTAACAGCTCTTCTCTCTGCAAAAGCAGAGAAATTGTACCAAACAGTGAAACATTGTCCAAACTAGAGAAAACCTGGTAGCATAGAATTAGCACTATGCATGAAGCTAAACAAGTGTGGTAGGCATCCTGATGTAGAGTTAACATGTTTGTTTTAATCTATCCCAAGTGCTTTTGAAATGTATTTTTTAAGTCATTTTGTCAAGCAGTATCACTGGGATAAGATTAACATGTCACTTTTGCTTTCTTGTGAACTAGAATTAGCACTATCTACCTCTCTATGGTAATTTTGTATCTCTGCTCTTTAAATAGAATAATTACTAATCTTTGATGTTATTTTTAATCGAGTTTTGAATAATTCATTGTTCTAACTTAAATAAATGTTATTGTACTTTTCAAAGAACAAGTAGTTTGTCATCGTTTGTGTATGTTTGGTATTTTAGCTGCTGGTTGAAAAGCCAGCATTCAAACCTTCTGTAACATTCACAGTATTTGCTGTGAATAAGGCCACATTCACACTGCAAGTCTTGATGCTCAATTCTGATTTTTTGCTGAAATCAGATTTTTTTTTAGGCGGCCGTTCATAGTACTATTAAATGCGACCGTAATCATAGTTCAAGACCATAAAGCGACCTGCATGCGCAGATTACAGAAGGACATCACACAGCAGCGCACTGTTTCCTGAAGTAATGGTAAATTCTTTCTAGAAGTGTTTCATAAAGTTTTGTTTAAAAAAATCATTGAAAAGAAAAAACCGCGGACGCCGCGGCCGGCAACTCTCCTTGTAATTATTAGAAAGCTGTTGAGTAATGGGAGCCACAATATTAAGACCCCATCATCGCAAGACAAAGTAAAGTAAAAAAGTAAGCAGTACAGCTGTTAACAACGGTCTTCTGTGGAGCTCTAAGTGCTGCTGCTGTGTGTGGATGTGCAGTGAGAGACAGTAGAGTGACGTGAAAGATGGATAAAATGTGACATGACCGTTCAGACAGCAGACACTTTGAAAAAAATCCGATACATATCCAAATTAGGACCACATATTGAAGTGGCACAAATAAGATTTTTTGGGGGGGGGTGAAGAGATCGGAATTGGGCTGTTCACACTGCTATAAAAAAGACAGATATGGTTCGCATATGGGCAAAAAGATTGGATTTGGGTCGCATTTCCCTGCGGTGTGAATGTAGCCTATGTATCTCTGTTGCTGTCTGCTGACATCATTCTCTGCTCCCTGTGCTGCTCCAGTTATTATCCACTGATTGTCTGCACCTGTATCTGCTCTAATTACTGCCACTGCCACACGTGTGTCGCTCTATTTAAACCTGTCTCCTCCAGTGTGCAGGCGCCAGATTCTCAAAAACACGACTGTGAGTAGACCTTCCACCGTTCCTAGACGGCCTTCCTGTGAGTGACCTCGTTTGTTGTTGTGGATTCCTGCCTGTTTGCCTTGCCCTTGTCGGACTCGCCTGTTGGTTCTCGGATTCTGGACATTCACCTGTGCCTGTTGCCTGTAGGGATGGGTACCGAATTCAGTACATTTATAGGCACCGACCGAATACCGTCGGTACTACCGGGTAACGATTCACGTAAAATCAAACGGTACCAGGTATCGGTACCTAAACGCATCACTGTGGGAGTGGAAGAGTAGGCGATTTTCCATACCGAATATGAACACAGCATTGCACGCACAAGACCGTAATGATATCAGTAGCCGCTGGTCCAGTAAACAAAGCAACATGGCTGGTAGAAAGTGGTGGAAAGTATGGCTCCACTTTTCAAAACGTGCTGTCGATTACACTCGCTGCAATATTTGTGACATGAAAGGCCAGCAGCAGGAATACTTCAATTCTGAGGAAGCACCTGGTCACTGCTGCCTATTTAGTGAATTTCTCACTATGGCTAGCGATTTTTCAGACCGCATCCAACAACCTTTTTTTTCTTCTAAAAAGCGACTAGGAAAAAATCTAGCGACATTCTTCTGTTATTGGTGACTTCCCATGAAAGTAACAATCATTCTGGAGTCGCTGTCTTGGGAGGGCAGCGGGTGCTGCTGTGGGAATTCCTACTTCTACAACCAGTTTGTGAGACAGGTTGTAGAAGTATTTCTGGTGGTCGTCTTTAAATAAAGACGTACTGGATTTCGTCTCTGCGTGCATTCTTGTGCCCGTGGTAAAAACTCCCATCACGCCCCAGCTGGGCCACTAAAACCTCTCTCTATCCAGAGTAGGCCATGGTCCCACATAGCCCTGGATTTTGTTACCGGTTTCCCGGATGACTGTTATCCTCACTATTGTAGACAGATTCTCTAAAGCCTGTCACTTAATAGCCCTGTCCAAACTTCCCACAGCAGCTCAAACGGTCTAATTGTTGTTCCAACATGTTTTTCGTCTCCATTGAATTCCTACTGAGGTCGTTTTCCGACAGGGGGACACAAGTATGGGAAGACTTTTGCCTAGGGTTGGGGGCTAAACCACAATTATCTTCTGGGTTTGATCCACAGACTAATGGTCAGTGCAAGCACGTGAACCAAGAACTGGAGAACATTCTATGATGTGTGTGTGCTGATAAGCCCCCTTCCTGGAGTACTCATCTACCATGGGTGGAGTATGCCCATAATTCCCACAGTTCTGCAGCCTCTGGACCTTCTCCCTTGGAATCTTGGCTATTAACCCACCTTATTTCCTTCCACTTTCCCAGATTCCATCATTGTATCAGTCAGGTCACATCTTCATTCAAAAGATAAATGTTGTTACTCATTAAGTTTTGATCTCTGCTCTGCTCCCCAGAAGCAATCTAAAACAAATAAATAGACAACAAATAAATAAATGAGGCAAATGTAAGAACAACATAACAAACTTGCAACAGTAGTCAGGCCTGCATTACCATTCTAGAAATTTGGTTAAAAAAAAAAAACATTAAAAAACGTTTCCTACTCAGTTGAGGAGTTTGTCTCCATCTGCTGGTTCACTTGTAGAACTCAGCTTATTTCCTGAATATTTAAATTTACCTGGTCTGTTTTTTGACGGAAATATCAAATTTTTACTCAATATTTGTTTGTGCGTTATTAGAAAAATAATGTTGGAGGTAAAATGCTTCATGTCTGCCGAGGTTGGACACAGCAAGACAGTTATTTAACATGCGCTGAATCTGATGTGGCGGCCTTCCAGTGAAAACGTAAAACTTGTGACACCAATGTATAATGTATATACAGTAAGTTAGGACAATGCAAAGTACTTCCGATGACAATATCCACTGTTTACTGTATGGTTACTTGACCTGTAAATGGCTCGATGAGATCAGCAGATAGGAAATAGCACTAAAACCACAAAACGTGTGTACAAACAAGAAGTTTCACCTTAATATAAACTAGATGTGTGTCTCTCTGGTGCATTTTTTAGTTGAAAAAGGTTGTTCTTCAGTGAAATTACTCACAGTAGATCAGAGTAGTCAGAAATTTTACTCAAGTAAGAGTAGTGATACTTTTTCATAATATGTATTCAAGTAAAAATAAGAACTACAGTGCAGTAAAACTACTCCTGGAAGTACATTATGTGCAAAAACTTACTCAAGTAAATATAATTTATGAACTAGTTACTACCCACCTCTGGATTTCAATCAGGAATATATGACGTGATTCTGATATTCTTCTTACAACACAAGGAGAGAAGAAATGTGTAATTTGTATCGCATTTCTCCAGCTGGAACATGAGAAATGAGGAAGGAAAGATGTATCCATTTAAATTAAGAAGTACAGTTTGTGATATCTGTGATGCTAAATGTAGCTTCCTTAATTCACGAATGAAGCACCTTGCTTTAAATAAAAATAATGTCTTTGTTGCATGGGGAAAACAGAAAGTGGCTTCAAAAATAAGGCAGCTTCACAGACAGAGGAGAAAAGATATTTGCGCTCATTACTCCCTGCGCTAGCGGCCCCGGAACCTTTGGAGACAAGCGTTCTTCTTCGTCGGACATATTTTTGAAAGCACGTGTTGGTTCCAAACCGGAAAACTGCCGCTGCCTTTATTTTTTTCCCCTTTCTATTTAAAATTAGCAACAGCTTCGCACATATTTGACCCCGATCGACATCAGAGCTGAAGCAAAACCCTAAAAGGCGTCCTTTTGTTCGGCCCTTTCCGCCGATGCTCGCCTCCTCCGTGCAGCATCAGGATGTTTTCTTCCCAGACCTCGTCCTTCCAGGACTCAATCGACGTGGAGGAGAAAGATGAATTTGACAGCGAAGACATCGCTGGCTACAGCCAGAAAATCCAGCTGGACTGCTACTACACCATCTATCTGTATCAGGGCACAAGGTAGTGATTGAGATGTAGTGTTGCAGCTACTGCTTTGGACCGATCTGTCTGTGTTTATGGTTGTGCAGCAGCCCCCCCCCTCCCTCCCTTCTTTCAGGTGCAGGCTCATTCATGCGTTTAAAATGTAAGCAGGTGATGAGTAAACTGTTGATCGTCTTAGATCTGAGGCCTGTGGAGAAAGTGTGGCGTGGAACCAGAGCCGTGCGGACTCCACAACAAGCCACGATGACTTTAGGTAACCCGGGAGCCACCCGCCCACCTTCCTCTTGCTTTCTCGGTGGCTGTCACTGTTTTTTTGCTTTGGGTTTTCTCCGGAAATCCAGCCAGCATGGACTCATCGTGGCTGGCTTCACTCATGATTTATTTATTTTTTTCCCTTCTGATTTCTCATCGGTGTGCTGCTGAGTTGACACTGCTTCCTCGTCTGAACAGTGTCCTCACCGCAGAGTGTGTTCAGGAATGGGAATGACCCAGATTGTCTGGGAACAGTCGTGATCATCTCGCTCAGTCTCTCCATCGTTTCTCCATCGATTTGAGTGGCGTCCAAGTTCTTCGTCGTCTTTCCTGGCATCTTGAATCAGCAACACCTCTTTTTCTGACTTTTATTTCTGTTTTTTTTTTTTTTTTTTCCCTTACAGTTTGACACTAATTGACAGCAGCCTGCCATCAGAAGCAGAACCAGAGCTGCGGACCTACATATCAAGGAGACTGAGTAAAGGAGCTCTTCTTGGAGGGATGGGCAACATCGCCACCGTGGACCTCAGGTATTTATTCATCAAACTTCCTGCAAGATTAACCAAAATATTGAGGAAGTAAGCTTGTCATTTATAGAGCACATTTGCAACAACCTCCGCTGACAATCCCATCACAGGTAGATAAAGGATAAAACAATAAATGAAACTAAGTTTGATAGAAAAAGTAATTAAAGCGATAATAAAATTGGTGATAAAATACGAAGAAATCATAATACAAATAAAAACCAACGACATACTTAATTTAAGTTGCAGCAATTTCCCAAGAACTCGAATCAATTAAGTACAAATTTTCCGTACTGGTACTAATGCTGAAGGCCAGGGGAAAATATACCCAAAAGAAGTGTACCTGCACTTCTTTTTTGTGACATTAAAATCATATATTTGAAAGAGCAACACAAACCCTTGAAGAGGAAGGATGTTATTCATGATTTTCCTTTTTTCTTTCATCAGAATTATAACATTTGGAAAGTGTAGCATGCAACTATCTTCCATTTCAGGTGTAAAATGTTTTATGTGTGTCTCACCGAGTTTTACACAAAGGTTTAAAGGGATTTTGCTTTTGCAAGGCACAAACAAAACATATAAGGGGCAGTGGGAAACAGAGGAGTGTGGAAAATGTGGATTTATCACTAGTGATATCATCGCAGTATTTATTGGCGTGATATACTAATATTTTGCAGCCCTGCTCTCCAAGCAGTCAGCCTGAGCTTGAACTGTGTTGCAAAGTTGGCAAAAAGTCTCTAAATGTTCAAAGCTGATGGAGACAAACTCCAAAACACTTGCTGCTGTATTTGCAGCAAAACGAGTTTCTATAAAGTATCGACACAAGTATCGGGCTGAATATAAATACTTTACAGATTTTTATTTGTAAAACTTTTTTTTTACCCACATGACAAATTTTCACTTTGTTCCTCAGATAAAAACCTGATAGTATAAATAGAAGTTTCTGATTGTAACAGGTCATCGTAGTTTTTTTTTTCTGGAGCTAAAGAAGCTAATTTTATTTGAATAAATGTGTAAAAGCATTTGAACAGGTCTCTGGAAACCGCTTTCTTTTCTCTGCAGTCTCCCGGAGCAGGCGGTCGGCTGCTACTGCTGTCTCCTGGAGCAGGAAAGGTCTCCTGAGCAGCCGGATGCTGATGGAAACGGATATGTCATCTGCTTCATGGGGGGCTCCGAAAAGGGCCTGAACTTATATCCTTTTTTTCTTTTATAGAATAAGCAAAAGATACAGCAAAGCTTCATTTTTTTTTTACTGCATTCATATCGTCCGCCATCCCTTTGTTTCCATTGCAGCCCTTCTTCTGCATTCTCTTAGACTCTTTGACATAACCTACATTCAGATTAGAGCTCGATAAATACGTCCAAGGCCTACAGAGCAGCCTTCAAACTCCTGAGGTAAGACGATGCGATTACATAAAGCGTCCTGACCGTATTTTAGGATTGCACTTTTCCATCATCTTACCGCGTGTTACAGCTGCAGAACCTCGAGACAGAAGTGCGTCCCTACCTGAGCCGCTGGTACGAGGAGTCGGTCATGCACATTCACCGAGTGGTGCAGCTGGTCCAGAGCAACATCAGCTTTTTGCTGCATGCTGTGAGTCTTTTTTTCTAACCATCACACCCTAATTACATAGCCATGGGATTTTTAAACTTTCGTGAAGTATTAGTTAGTTGTTTAGTCCTCCAAGGGCTGTCTTACGAGGATATTACATCAAAGTCAGAAAGAGTTGCTGAAATGATCTCGACATAATCAAAGGACGTCTTAAAAAATCAGATTCTTTGAAAGTCATTTAAACTCAGTGAATAATTAAAAAAAATGCTGCAATAACAACCTAAGATAAATTTTTGGTTACACTTTATTTGAAGGGGTCTACATAAGACTGACATTACACTGTCATAAACGTGACATAACACCTGTTATGAACATAAATGACTCTTTATGAATGTTTAAGACTGTTGTCATTAATTGTCATTCGGTAAATTATGACACTATTAAAGCAAAGTTGACATTGTTTTAAATGTCTTTGTTATGACAACTTGACATTAACAGAGACAAGGTTAAGTTTAGGGCTTGATTTGGGATTAGGTTAAATTAAGGGCTTGATTTGGGATTAGGTTAAATTAAGGGCTTGATTTGGTATTTGGTTAAATTAAGGGTTTGATTTGGGATTAGATTAAATTTAGGGCTTGATTTGGGATTAGGTTAAATTTAGGGCTTGATTTGGGATTAGGTTAAATTAAGGTCTTGATTTGGGATTAGGTTAAATTAAGGTCTTGATTGGGGATTTGGTTGAATTAAGGACTTGACTTGGGGTTTTGTTAAGTTAAGGGCTTGTCATAACAAAGACATCTTAAACAATGTCAACTTTGCTTTAATAGTGTCATAATTTACCGAATGACAATTAAAGACAACAGTCCTAAACATTCATAATGAGTCATTTATGTTCATAACAGGTGTTATGTCATGTTTATGACAGTGTAATGTCAGTCTTATGTAGACCCCTTCAAATAAAGTGTTACCAAATTTTTTGACACGCACGTTGAGTAAGGGGATTGTTTATTCCTGTTTGTCTTTAAAGGGCAAAAATCCTCAAACCTAAGCTCCTAAACCTAAGAATTTGAAAATCGGAAATCTAAATTGATCACAATCAAACCTTTTCTTTGTTTGTTTGTTTTTTAACGAAACACCTAATTAATTTTAAGATGCCCGTTTCTGACTCAAACAGAGCCTTTCTAGACAGGCCATATAGGGATAACGCCATCTGGAACTGAAGAGCGTGAGTGCTTATTGTTTTTTAAAGATGGTGGATGATTTTCTTGACGAAAAATATCTTCTCTAATGGAAATGTGCTAAATGGACGTAAGACAGCCTAATGACGGCTCAGAAGAAAAAAAAATCCACGATCTGTTTTGCAGGAAACGTGGATGAAATATTTAAAACTAAATGGCACCCATCAAACAGAGCCTCTGCCTTGCTAACATGAATGCAAGCATTGTTTGTGAGCAAAAAGCTTCTCAGCGAACAAAACGTGACATTTTATCATGGTTTCTATTTTTTTTTATTTTCCCACTTAGAGTGCAAAGCCCGTGCTGACATCCTCTGATCACTTCAGTAAACAAGACAAGCATTTTTTACTTCCCTTCTAATCCCGTATCTTGAAGTGACCTTTTAGACCCTTTTAACTTGTAGAGTCTGGAGGTTATCAGCTGTCTCTCTTGGGAATGCCATAAAACTGCCGTAAAACTGATTATGTGTAGAAAGTGAGACTTTCAGCTGCTTCCATTCACCTCTACATTTTACATTATGTAAAGTACATGGGTAGCACTGTTGCCTTGCAGCAAGAAGGTCCTGGGTTCAAGTCCTGCCCTTGCCCTGGGTCTTTCTGCATGGAGTTTGCATGTTCTCTCTGTGCATGCGTGGGTTCTCCAGTTACTCCAGCTTCCTTCCACAGTCCAAAAAACATGACGGTTAGGTTAATTGGCCTCTCTAAATTCTCCTTAGGTGTGAGTGTGTGTGAGAATGTTTGTTTGTCTCTGTGTTGCCCTGCGATAGACTGGCGACCTGTCCAGGGTGTACCCCGCCTCTCGCCCATTGACAGCTGGAGATAGGCACCAGCACCCCTTGCGACCCCATGAGGGATCAGCGTGCATAGATAATGGATGGATGGAAAGTGGGCTAAGCTGGCAGTACAGTTCTTAGAAAAAACAGGCAGTGTTGGTGGAAATCACATGCACATCAAACTAACAATGCTGGTCAGAACAGGAATAGAAAATAAAACTTCCTAGTTTTTAATCGCAATTGATCATTCATCAGTGAGGCATATTACAGGTAGACTGGGTGTGCCTCACAGTCTTTTCAACTCTCTGGGTAGGGTCCCGACTTGTTAACCCGCGAACATACTGCTTTCAGACAGCATTTCTCCTGACTTCCTCCCCTTTGCTAAATCATGATATAATTGTTTTTGCCTTATGCACTCAGATTCCAGCTGCAGGCTCTAGATCAAGATCAAGAATATTTTATTTGTCACCGCGGTGAAATTTCTCTTTGGCTACTCCAGTTCACATTAGAGTTCACATTACACATAATGAAGGCAAAAAAACAACAACTGACAAACAAACATGCAATGAACAAGGGTTACTTTTTTTCCCCCCCCTTTTTTGCATTCAGGAAAGTCACAGATAAAGACAATGAGGCAGTACGGTGCTTATTGAACAATGATGATTAAGCAATCTGAATTCAAATATTCAGAGATGATAGTGTGCAGGAGGCAGTAACATTAAAGTGATTCGTATGACGGGCTAGTAACAGTGGGTGATTTAAAATGTGTTTTTCAGTGGCTGACAGGTCTGTTGAGTTTAGAAAGATGACTCCTACTACAGACTCATCCTGCTAAAGTACATGTAGTGTGGTGTCAAAGGGTCAAGGGGGGAGGCGCCATCTACAGCAATCATTGGGCGAGAGGCAGGATATACATTACAGGTGTGCAGCAGCGTATTAAAGTAACCTGTGACATGACCTGAAATTCATCATAGAGTCTGACTGTAATTAGATGCTTGTTCCTCTTTCACTCTGGGAACTCGGGTGTTTACATTTCTAAACTAGCAGGTTATCATGTAGACAGACGCCCCTCCGCGACTGCTGCATTCTTTAAATCTCCCTATCTTTTTGGTTTAAATATCTCTATTTAATGGTTTGTTTGTTTTTTGCCTTTGTGCTATTTTTAGGCAAGTTCTGGACTTGCAAATCCATGATGAGTGTTCCTGCCTGCTGCTTCAAATGTGCATTTACCATAATCTCCCGACGCGGTTCCAGTGCTTCTCTGCAACAATTGATGTTTTCCAGGTCAATACATTTCAGCTGCTAAACTTCCTTCCTTGCAGGCCCTGAGTCACACGCACGTGGAAGTCATCAATTCGGACGAGAGGACAAAGGCCGACGTGTCCAGGTGTGCAACGTGACGGCCCTCGCAGTAAACCGACCGTGTGTGTGTAAACGCCCGCGCAGTATGTAACGGGTGTCTGTCTGCGGCAGGTTCATCAAAGCAGCCAGCTTGCAGGGCCTGTCCCAGCAGGACACCACCACAGCCTCTCTGTGCAAAGCCATGTCGGAGGACACGCAGTCAGACCTGACTGTTGACTGCTCCACCAGCCCGCCCACGCTCACCAACACCGGTGGGTGGCGTTCCGAGAACATGCGTGTGCACTGATTACAACTCCCAGTCCACAGCATGTTTGTTGCTCTCATGTTTGCTCAGGGATGTGGTTTGGTTGAGGTATACCGGCGCGCAGGGGCGAGACTGCACGCCGCTCACAAGTTTGCAGCCATGCATGTTTTACGTACTGTATGCAGAAACATGCATGTGCTATATCTCTATCGGAATAAAATACTCAGACGGTTTATGTCAGGTTCAAACAGCTAAAACATTCGTTTCAAATACACAAAAGAGAAAGACACAGCAGTTCATTATAAATCTTGCAAGGAGAACGCCAGGAAGTGTGCTCAGTGGCATATCTTCTAATCTACTCGTTCTGAAACGCATCCCTGTTGCCTCTTACTTTTATTATTTTCTAAGGAGTGTAGGGGAGGCATGCAGCAATGTGACCTTCAACATCATAAGCTAGCAGTTCAGTTACACAGAACAATTGAGCCTTCAGTTCTCAGGGAAAGGAGTTGCCACAGATGGCGAGGTGCAATTCCTCACAGTTGCAGATAGTGCTGCAAAAACAACTTTATATCATGAGACTTCTTCTCAAAACCTTACTCTGTCACATAGGAGAGAACGATTAGTCATCGGAAAGACACTTTAATATCTGAATAAACTCAAACCTTAAAACCTTTTTTAATAGTAATGAGTAAATACGTGATAAATACGATGAATATGGAAAATAAAATAAAACATATAGAGAATAGTAAGAATAATCCTAACAGTTTACTTTAATCCTGACCGCTCACCCACACATGCAGCGTGGACAGGACCACATGCTCTTCTGTCCATTAAAAACGCCGATTTCCCTCCATTAGCCTAATTAGGCTGTCGTCTTTCCTCAGTGAGCAACCGTTTCTGCGACGGCTGGATTCAGGCCTTTCTGAACGCTGCGGAGCGCTGCAATCCGTTCCTGCTCCGACAGATTCTGGAGAACTTCAAACTCAAGGTGAGAAATATTCCTGCAGAAGGTTTTCAAAATCCTTTACTCTTGCTGGATGCAGCTTCTTGGCCCTAAAGGCAAGCTGTTTAAGTGAATGAGTTTGTCATTGCTCTACCGTGCCTCTTGAAAACATTTTCACACTGCAAAAATTGAACTAAAAATAAGTAAAATTTTCTTAAAATGAGTGTATGTGTCCTTGATTTGAGCAGGAAAATAAGATGATCTGCCAATGGAATAAGATCTTTGCACTTGAAAAAGGAACAACTCATCTCCATCGTCTTATTTCAAGTGCAGGATGTCTAAATATCTTATTTTAAGAGTCAAAATACTCATTCCATTGTATGATAAGATAATATTCTTTACCTGCTCAAATCTAGGACAGAAACACAACTTTTAAGAACATTTTACTTCTTTTTAGGTCCGTTTTTGCAGTGCACGTTTCTTGCCACGACCACAAACCTTGTTGAATTTAATTGGGACAGACCAACAAAAGATCCATGTGCAGCAAACACGCAGAAGAACATGCTTTTTTTTTTCAGATGAGACCGCATCAGACGTTGTGTGGCGTAAAAATAACACTAGACGTCACCCTGAACAGAGACATCCACTCTACATAGCATAACGGTGGCAGCATCATAGTGTGGAGATGCTTTTCTCCAGCAGGTACTGGGAAGCAGGGATTTGGTGGGACGATGGATGGAGGAGAAAAACACAGCAATATTCTGTCAGAAAGCCTGGTAGAAGCTGCAGGAGCTTTTAGGCTGAGGCGGAGGTTCATCTTCGAGGAGGAGAACAACCCTAAACATCCAGCCACAGCTACAGTGTTCAGGTTCAGATCATGTGTTAGAAGAGCCCAGTTAAAAGTCCAGACCTACAATTCAGTGTAGAATCTGTGGAAAGATTTAAGAAATGATGCTTTCAGATGCTCTCCTTCAAATTGGACCATGAGTTTGAATTAATTGGCAAAGAAGAATTCAAATTCACACCGCACACAGATTATTCATCCATTCATGAATCGTCTAAACCGGACTCATCGTTGAAGGGGGTCATTAGCGGGAGACGCACCCTGGACGGGTCTCCAGTCCAACACAGGCCTGACAACTGTGCACACACACACATTCGTGCACAACAGTACTTTAGGCTAATCAATTAACTTAACAGACGTGTGAGAGGAAGCCAGAGAACCCAGAGAGAAACCCAGGAAGGTAGACCTCAACAGGGGTTTGAAACCAAGGACCTTCTGGCCTTACTGATTGCTTTTTTGTGAAAATCCTTTTAAAATCATGCATCAGTTTCCTTCACAATTACGCACTCCTTTGTGTTGGTCTGTATAATGAAATCCCAAGAAAAATACAAAATAAACATACACAATGTGAAAATGTTTACGTGGGATGAAAGCTTTCAGAAATCTCTGCATCAATTAATCAGTTTCGAGAAAATGCTGCATCAATTCACATTATTTATCTTTTCAAAAACTCGTAGCTGCTTTGAGAAACTCGGTTCAGAGCTTTCAGTTCCTCCTCTGCGCAGCTTCTACTTTATTACTTCCCATCAGCCCTGATAGTTTCCTGCTTTTTTTTTTTCTCTCTCTCTCTCCCGCTCGTTGCTTCCTCTGTCTGGACCGCCTGCGCCACCCTGCAGGCCATCCACGACATGAACAGCCTGAAGCGCTTTGTGCGGCAGGCGGAGATGAGTCACTACGCGCTGTTCCGCTGCTGCCAGTTCCTGCGGGGCTGCGGGAACGGCGACGTGCTGCTGCAAAACGTCCGGGCGGAGCACAGCGACCTGCCCGAGGCCTGCAACATCATCGCCGTCCTGGACGAGTTCCTCGGTGAACAGGCTGAGGCCTGACACTACGTCTGAAGATCCAGATTCAATCATTGATATTAAAAACAACTCTACTGTTAAATATGTGGTGGGGGGGGAAATGCAGCAGCACATACAGGAAATGTAATTTATTAATTATGAGGATTACTCTTGCTGAAGGATGGGAAGGGTTAGGGTTGAAAGGATGTAAAAATGAACTTTATAATTATCTGTTGAGGGTGTTTATACAGAAACTGAGAGGTAAATATTACTAATAATGCATGTAAAGACTACTAAAAAGAACTGATGTGCATCAGAACTTATGCTAACTGGGGTAAAATTATGTTTTTGCATATTATATATCCAGGTCGCCCACTAAGTTATTGTCATTTTCTTTTGAGAATGACGCACAAATCACTTTATAGCATTGTTTGTTGTGCATGCCGGCCCAGTACCAGCACTACCTTACCGTCTCATTAATTCCAACACTGTGTTCGTCTGTCTGTGTTTGAAGTCTGCTTTTTTTTTTTTTTTTTTTTTTTCCAGCTTTGGGAATGCTGTGTTGTAATTCTGGCGTAATCGTTCCAAATATTGTCAAATGGGAGTTTATTTTCGTGTTTATGTGAAGTTCATGGGGTCTGCCTCAAGATTTATTGAGTTTATGTCGGTAAATAGATGTAGAAAAAGTCAACTAAAAGAATAAAACAAATAGTTGATAAGTAGTTGTAACATGAAGCTTGGAGAGTTCTTGTTTAAGTTTTGTCCAAAGTATGTATTGGAGCAATATCGTTGTTGTTGGTGTTTGATCTTTAAGCTACTGATGTATAAATGAGTTGTTTCTGCTGTTCACTGACCCGTGGCGGACCTTTCAGTACGCGCAGTCCCCTGTTCTAAATATTTTTTTGTGGTTCTGTCTGCGATCGATTCAAATAAACCCTTTTAAACCGCACCGTGTGTGTGTGTGTGTGTGTGTGTGTGTGTGTGTGTGTGTGGTCGCCTTCGTCTCAGCAAACAGAGGTTACACAATCTTAACTGTTTTCTGTCTGAAAAACGGCTGCAGATGTTGGACAGAGTATTTTCACACGATTGTTTTGCATATTTTGAAACTTCGGGCTTTGGATTTTGTGCAGAGCAATCAGATATTTCATCTTTAAAAAGCCTTGAATAGTTTTGTTTCGTAACGAAACACCTGCAAAATTGTCAGCTAGCTAACATATTAGGCATAACATTATGACCACTAGCAGGTGAAGCAAATATTACCTCTTCATCGTGGCTGCTCTGTGGAAGGGATTTAGAAGACGGGAAGTGAACGTTTTCTCCTAGCGCTGACATATTAGAAAATGGGTCAGCCACCTTTAACACCCAAAGAGCCATTCTCACCCTCACTCCTACTTAATAAAAGGTGCTTAGAGGTGCTAAAAGCCACATTACTTTCTTTAAAAAGACCCATCAGTCTTAAAAATAAGACCAAACAAGTTTTGTAACGGTGAAAGAACTACAGTTTGTGTTCAAGCTTTTACAGTAAGTAATATTTCTCCTTGAAGGAAGCCTCCATATTTGGGGAAAATTAAGAAAAAGCTTCACAATGATGTGAGAACTTTGTGCGCAGATGTTCCATTAAAAAGCAAAGAAAAACTGCTAGAATAAATCGCCTTAATGTTTAACAACACTGCTGGGTTCAGTCCCAGTTCGGGCTCAGGTTTTAAGAACCGTTGTGAGGTGCCTAAGGATCCATACGCAGCCTCACAGCTGCAGGTTGTGGACCTCAGTGTTAGAAAACATAGGCAAACACAAGGATCTGACAAGGTGTGGGTAATAATGGCTGGAGAACGTCGGGGTCAGAACGTCTCCAAAGCTGCAGCTATGGTGAGCGCGCCCCCGTCTGCTGTGGACGATGACTAGTGAAAGCGCTCCATGAATCAAAGACAAGGTCACGGGTAATGAAGGCTCACTGAAGACGGCCGTGTGATCCAATTCAGCAGATGAGGCACTTGAACGACTAAAGGAGTCTGCATAGCTACAGAGAAATCAGATCGCATATACTGGTCATAATGTAACGCTCTGGCATCGGTGGCCTATATTTGAGATTAGCTGAAAGGAAACGTGGTTGAGAGAGGGAGGAAGACCCGAGAAAACAGTCCACCTCACTACCCCAGCACCGTCAACTAGTGAAGGTGTGAGAGAGTCCAGCTGAAGTCACCATTAGTTAGACTGACTGATTTATTTTGATTTTTTTTTAAAAAGGTGTGATGCGTTAAAAATGTTGGTCTGCTTGTTGTAGCAGTGGTTCCAAGCTGGAAGTATTTTTAAATGCTATATCTGCTTTAAAAAGGTTAACATGTTTTAAACATATATATATATATATATATATATATAAAAAAGATTTGACACTCATAAAAAGTAATTTTATTTAAAAAAGGCTGATTTGATTTTAATACATAAATATGATTAAGTAGACAATCACCTGCTGCAGTTACTGATTCACCGTTTATCACTTCTCTCCGGTGCATGGAGAGCAGCGTGGGTAACGGCATGACCGGAGCAATCGTTACCGAGACATTCTCCCTATCCCAAACCCGTAGAACATATGAACTGTGTTTAAATATTCAACGGTACACCAGAGAAGCAAAAAAAAAAAAAACACAGCAGATTAGTACTGCAACGACCATTAGGCTACTATTGCACGGCTCTAGTTGTGATCCACAAAGTTAGACGTGGAGCGGATAAGTAAAACCCGCGCCTCTGGTTCGTGTCCGTCCTCCTCCAGCTTCTCTTCATATCCTCCAGTAGGTTCCCTCCTCTGGCTGCTCGTCTGCAAACAGCAGAAGGGAGAGCGGGTTCGCAGCTGAAGCACGTGCCGTTTCTCGATGCATTTAGAGGACGGCGGTAAAGGGAAGCAAGAGGAACGCTACCTTCAGTGGGATCGATCTTCTTCCTCAACAGATGGGACGGCACGTCGTAGACTGCATCTTTGGGGGTCAGACATATATAAGCCATTCACAAAAACAAACGTATTTAGTGGTTATTACAAGGACAAGCCTCTTTATTAAACTGTAATTCACCTTGTTGTTCAGTAGATCTCATGTAAGACGAAGGGAAGTCATACACGGCATCATGCGTTTGCGTTGAAGGGGCTTCACATATGGCTAAAGGTTACAAAAAAAAATACACATCAAGATAGTTTTACGCATCTCCATGATTTTCCACTGGAACATCTGAGTTATTTAAAGCATATCTCTACTTTTCCTGGCTGGTAGGACATCGTAGAGGCCATCTGGTCTTTGTTCTTCAGAGCAATCAGGATCCTCAGTGGGATTGCTGCAGTGGGGTTGTCTTCGCGGGTTCTGGTAGGTTGCGTCGTCCTCGCTGTCCTGGTCCACGGACTGACAGACGGACGGAGCGAGGATCCCGGGCTCTGAGTAGATGTGCTCCGACGAGGTGGAGAGAGGTCGAGCCGGCTGCACCTCCATCACGCTGTCGCTGCACAGGGAGATGTCGCTGTTTACCCTCGCTCGACGATCAAAGATGTCACCGCTGAGGAACACAGACACAAAAAAAAAAAAAAAGAAAGAGTTGGTGGGGACAAACCATGCACGTAAAAAAGTCATCAGATCTTTAGGATGAATGAAAAGTCAGTCTGTTAAAAAAACAAATATACACTGATTTGAAAAAAAAGAAAGTTTACGTGCCCCTTGATGTTTTCGTACGTTACAATGTATGACCTTAAAGTCTAACACCTGAACACGCTTTAATCTACAGTATTAGTTTTCCACCGCGCGGTATTTTTGCATGTAAGTTAGTTGGGTTACTTCTGGAGGCAACTGGTTTGATATGGGGGACCTGGGTTTAGAAGAAGAAGAGCATCTGCAGTAGAAACTCAAGTTGTAAAGATTTGCTTTGGTGGTCCCTGAATATGGGAGCGCCCGAAAGGACACAGACACAGGGTAAATGGGGTTCAATACAATTAAATGCAGCACTTTTCACTTTCTTCCATTTTATGATTATTTACTACTTTGTGTTGGGCTGTCACAAAACAAAAGTCCCAGTAAAACACTCTGGAGTTTATGAGATAGGAATGTATCTGCAAGGCGCTGTAAATGAGCCGCAGTACTGGACTTACTCCATGTCTCCAGGGTCAAAAAGTCCAGAAGAAGAGAACTGCATGGCCTGCCAAAGGTATCCAACCCACTCCTTTCTGAGGGCGGCTGTCTCTGCTGCCTTCAAACGCACAAATGACTGCACGTCAACCACAGGCTGGTACCCAGAATTTCCAGCATCAGCTTTCAGAATGAAAACCTGGCCAGTCAGATCACAGGGACGACTCACCAGCATCTTTCTCTTTCCGTTCGTCATGATGATTTCAAACAAAAAGCTCTTCTTGTCAGGTCTCTGCACCTCCCGCACCGACTGGACCTGGGCCGGGACATGAAAAGTTTGGTCATTAGTGACGGGAACAAATGCCAGGAAACCCAAGTTGGTAAAAAGCACAGACGAGGGAGGAAGTACAGAGACAGCAGCTATACCACAGTGAGATGCCGCATGTAGAGATAAAGGTTATGCATTCATGTTTTAGTTCACTAAATGCCTCGATGAAACTGGGCCAAAGGTTTGGAACATTTACAATCATCTTATTATTATTATTATTATTATTATTATTATTATTATTATTATTATTATTATTGAGTATGGATGTAACCATAAAGCTAAACACAAAAACAAACCATAACCATGTCAACAAATATTAATTTCCACGAAACATATTTCTAAAGCAATTTTTTATATGATTTTCATAGAGTGTGGTTGTTTTTTTCAGCCTTTTTTTGCATTTCTCTGCCGGTTGAGTGTATATTAGCAGCAGTCTGTTTTGGGTCTGCTGCAAAACTGCGTTGGCTTTTGTATCGCAGCTTGAGGAAGTTCTTTTAAGTATTTCAGTGGTTGCTGTTTTTTTCATCAACGCTTTGCTTTAATTAGCTCCCTTTTTTGTGTGCGTTAGACATATTAAAGCTCAGCATCATGGGAGAAACTTCCAGCACTAAAGTCAGGAGACTTTGTCAGCTATCAAAGGAAGTAAGAATAATAATAATAATAATAATAATACATTTTATTTGAAAAGCACTTTTCATAACACTCAAGGACACCGTACAAAATTAAAACAAAACAGTAACACACCAGCAAAGCACCAATAATCTAAAACAAATAGAAAACAAAACATTTCTAGAGAGTAGGCTGCTTTGAAAATATACGATTTGAGGCGACTTTGAAAATGGGGGAGGGAGTCAACATTGTAGATATCAGGGGTCAGTTGATTTCAGAGCTGGGGGGGCGGAATAGGAAAAAGCTCTGCCACCCATGGCCTTGAGGCGGATGGAGGGGACAGAGAGACAAATGGAAGAGGAAGACCTGAGAGAGTGAGTGAGGGGGGGGGGTGAATATGGAGAAGAAGAAGCGCAGCAACACCAAGCTCCGATCTCAGCATTAAAGATTAATCAACACTAACTACAAAACACTTCAAGTGGCCTTTCATCACACTCTGAGCTTTTTCACATTTTGCAACGCTACACGCCTCAATGTGTTTTAATGACAAGTTACGTCTGAGACCGCAGAGGATCATGAGAGGGAACAAAAAAATGATACATGCTTTTCAAAGGTTCCTACAAGTAGAGATCTGGGTTGCCGACATCCCTCCAGAATGATGCTGCCGCAGCTATCCTTTTATAGCTGGTTGCATGCTGTGGTGGATTCACGCCCCCCCCACCCCCGCGCCCCCAACAGTGCTGCGCCACTCCGGCCTCTAGAGTCAACCACAGACGCAGTCCCAGCTTGTGGAGATAAAATCTCTTCAAATTTCACACTTGGTCTTACGTTAGCTAACAGCGGGGCACAAACACTCGGGCTAAAAGGTCACAGGCCTGCCTCACCTGCGCCTCATCCCACATGAGCGCAGAGGGAACACGGTCTGATCGTCCTATTCTAAAGAGGAAGCAGAGGGCGCCTACTCAGCACACAGGAGTGCCAGCTCCCCACTGGCTGTGCATGCATAAAAAAGCTTTAGCAAATGTCCTCAGGGCACAACGGGCAGCTAATGACCCAGTTTCCTAACATGGTATGGGTTTCCCTGTTTCTGATGCGGTCCTGGGCAACTACCCTTGTGATCTATGTGAAATTGGGCCGTTGTTTGCAGATGTGCCCGACACGTTTCATTTCCAGAGGAAGGATCGAACAGTTACATATGAGTGGACTCCATTTAATACATTGCTTGAGTAGACTAGGTTTTATTTAGGGGTATCATGGGAAATGGGGTTGTATGGCACACCTCTTTTTCTAAAATCTATTGAAAATCATTTATTCGTATTCCACCTCACAACTGTGCACTACGTGACTCTGATCTAACCCACTGAACCCCAATAAAGGGAAAAATGTGGGAGAGGTTTAGGACTAATTTTTGCAAGGCACTTTGAATTCATACAACGCTCCAGCAGGCAAACCTTATGCAACTGCATACAGGCGAACTGCTTTTAGTTTTAAAAGAACAGTGCTTTCTAAAAACAAACATTTAGGGCATCTTTAAAAAAGAAAAAAAAACATCTATGTCTCTATGTGGGTTTTTTTTCTTTAGCAAGAGGACAAATTTTCCTTAGAGAAGTGAAAGGACCCACTGCGTAGATTTATTCCTGTTAAAAATAATGTGTGATAGCTTCTTTTAACCCATTAATACATTCACCAATCAGTGTGAGAGAGATACGGAGCAACTTTTCTGAACATGTTTGGTTTCTGTTTCAGAAAAAATAAATTGGACCACAAAGATACTTTTACTTTCCACAACTGCAAATCAGCACAAGTTCAAACTAGAAGAAAGTTAACGACTTACTGTGTAAATGTAATAATAGCCTCTCAAATGTGACTGTGAATAAGAAACAAAATAGTTAATGTTGCTGAAAAAGAACAAGGTGTCAATTTTATCAAATGCTTGTTAGAAATCAAAACATTAAGGCTGAATGAAACTTTTCATCTGATCGACATACATAGAGCCTAATACGACAGTGTGGTACTTACGGCGCTGCCGTTTTTCTTGGTATAAAAGAACAAGGTAGTGTTTTGAAGCCTGAACCAGTAGGTCACCCATCGAATTTTCTATATCAACACAAGGAGAGAGCAACTGGTGAAACCACGGCTCAGAACTGTTAATAATAAACCCCAGAAGCATCTCCAACTCACCAAAGTGTCCTTCCTTTTCTGCAGAAAGCCCTCGAACAGTAGCTTAGTCCCATCGACAGACATTTCATCCGTGACAGACGACAACTTCACACTGTGGCCACTGCTGCGTCTCATTACATTTACCTGGTTTGTGTGGTGTCACTTCCTCCTCGCTCAGGCTCAGACTGTCATTGTTTAGACTCATTACTCACTCACTTCTCCATTCTCACTGACCAACGTCCTGCTTAGTGAGGAATAATATTTTGCCTTCACGCATGAGTCTTTGTCAATAAATTAGCTCTACGGTTGCAAATCAAAACTAATCACGGCTGTAGATTAGATTTGTTGGCAAAATGTTCAGGCAAGAAGGACTTAATAATTAGTTTAGCAATATTACAATTAAACCCAAAAATACCACTTTAAATGACTACTGTAGTCTCAATATCGTTAAACCCCCTCATGACAAGCATCTTTACTACTTAGCAGAGCCCCATTTGCCTCCCCTGCAGCAAACATGATTCATAGCCAGACTCCAGCTTCTGACAGAGTACCTTAGGAGTTTTATTTTTTTTAGTTTCCTCCTCGTGTGGCTAAAGACCTTTAATAAGGTTCCTGATTTGCCATGTTACAACCACTTTCCCACAATCCCATGAAATTCCCAACAGAGCTTGATTCAGGCAGCAATGATGGTCACTCTAGTACCTTCTGACCTTTGATTAAACCAAGCTTCAATGAACTCCGACACATCAAACTTTGGGATGGTTGTTTTCTGTGAAGGTCTAGTCACCCATAAACTTCAGCTTCCTCAAAGAGAGTATGATATGTTCTTCCTGATTTGTCACTGCCCATCCAGTTCTGGCTGCCAGAAGCAGCAAAGCAGCTCCAGAGCATCGCCGAGGCTCCATCCATCCTTACTGCCGGCATCCTTCGTCTGTCCTCCTCGAGACATCCCAGAGCCACCGGGCCAAAGAGTTCCAGTCTTGCGTCTCAAAAACGAACCCTCACGTCTTTTTTTATGTAGCTGGGAGAAAACTGGAGGCTTTTTGTTTGGATTTTTGGATAAGTAGAGTTCAGACATGGAGCTTTCCAGTGTCAAGTATGTGCATCACAGTGGAAACTAAAACCTTAGAGCATTCGTATCCAAACTTAAATTCCGGCCAACATTGTAAAGTGGAATATACTGCTAGGGCAAAAACTAATAAATAAAATTAAAATCCAAAATTCAGAATTTTACAGATTTTTTTTTCTAAGTAACAATAAACTAAGCAATATTTGAATGAAACAAGGTTTTCTTAAGACAAATGCTTAAATAAAAGAAAGGCTTACAATTTCCAGATATTTTTGTTATTGTCATGGCCTGGAAAATCACTTTTTAGCAACATAGAGGTGACATGGGTCAGCCTTTCTTCAGAAACACCTGCTTCATTTAGCCAAGTCTGATGAATGGGTGTATAAAATGTGCCTCTGAGTGAAAGTCACCAGATGGTTGTGGTTCTAATGACTATGAAATAAAAAAAAAAAAAAAAAAACTAAACATGGTTAATAAAACTTATTTTATGTACCTAACATTTGCCATTTTAAGATTTAAACTTTTGTGCTGGTTAACTCTTCGCTTTGTGCACCACACCTCTCTTAACCATGTGTTCTTCTCATGCCCTGGTTTGAGTAATTTCTGGGAGGAAATATTTGGAACATTATCTCGTGTATTTAATACCAAACTGGAGCCGAACCCATCAGTGGCCCTTTTTGGAGAACTTGAGGACAAATCAAATTTAAGTACTGCTAAAAAGCATTCTATAGCCTTTTCCTTAGTGCTGTCATGTTTACCTAGTGAAGTCATAGTTCACAATGTGAGTTCCTGGTGTGGTGGAGTGAAGGCACAGTATTGGTGACGGGTGGGTTTGTTTTTCGTTTCACTGATATCGTAGTATTTCACGAGAGATTCCACTTTGAAGGAAAACATATTTTCCAGCTTATGTCTCCGTTTTGAGCGACTTGTCACGCTCGACGTGGCGCACCTATTCTGTGATACATTGTTAGTGTGCTCCGTTTTTACATGTAAAACTCAATAAAAATTATTTTGAGTGTAAAAAAAAAAAAAAAAAAAAAGATTTAAAAGTTTGTGAATATCTCACACTAAAAAGGTTAAGAAAGCCTGCCTGTACGTCAGCTGTCCACACAATACTGTTGGGTCAAATCGTTAAATGCATTTGGGGCTAGGAAGAAAAAAATAAAACAAAATCAGACACCCCGTCTACATGAATGCTACCAAGTGTTGCTGCAGATGTTTTCTACCCAGCTGACACCTGCCTTAATAACCTGTCAGCCAGCGATAGCTTCCTCTTCCTGCCTCCAGGTGGTTCCCGCCGCTGTTCAACTTTAAACTAGCGAACAAAGAATCTCTCGCTGCATTCGGGGTCAAAATGCAACTGTGGTTTCACTTACTCGACACAAACACACAGCTAGCACCGGATCGTACAAGTCTTTATTGTAAATATGCTGCAGAAGAAGACGGAGAGATATAACATGTTTAGAGTTTGAGGAGGGGAGGGGGGCGGGGTGTCTTATCAACAGAATCGTTTGCTTGTGGTGCAGAAACAGAAAAGAAAAAAAGAGGAGGGTCAAAGCTTTATTTGAAGACCGGAAAAATAAAAGCAGTCAGAAATGTCGAGCAATAATATTACATAGAAAAATACATGAGCAATCTGTTGTGGGTGGTGCACTCCAAACAATCGGGTTAATAAATTAACACTCAAATGAAACAAGTGCATGATGTCGGTGTTAAATGTAACGCTGTTCGTCTCCTGCTGATGCTGCGTTTGCCTTGTGATGCTCTCTACGGGTCCTAAAAGTCTTACATAAATACGTGACATACTGCATACACGTTAAACAGATTCAAGTCCCTTTGCAGTGTTTCATTTTGGCTGCCTCTTTCTAGTCTCCGCATTTTTTTTTTTTAAACTAAACGAGGGCCTGAGGATTAAAACAGGGCCGGATTATCTGAGATAAATCAGTTTTTACTAACGGATTAACCAAAAAGATCCCAGAATAAATGCCTTTACAAATTGTGTCCGTTTGCCTGCAACATCCAGATAAACCACAATCGTATAAAAGTTTGTTTCTCGCTCGTGTTGCTTTGAGAGACAAGGGAGAGGTGGGTTGGAGGCAATGAGCCCGTTTGGCTCGTTCAGGCAGTCTTTTTTTTTTTTGTTTTTTGTTATGTCTCTCAGGTAGAAAGGAACAAAAAGGGCCGGAGTTAAAGCCGCCGCCTCCTGCTGCCCCATCACCGCTGCTTTAGAAGTGCTCTGTACATGGCGAAGCCCAACACCGCGAACACCGTGGCGCCGAGGCTGGCCCTCAGCCAGAAGGTGGAGTTCTTCAGGTCCGCCTGGGCCATGTGCCTGAGAGGGAGGACAGACACAAGAGGAGGTGAGGGCGGAGCCACAACCCAGCAGGGCAGACCGGGGGCAGAGCGAATCGGGAACGGTGCTGCGTTGATGGATTTCCCCTGAGCGGCCACATGACAAAGCAAAGCTGCGGGGGCTCCGCGGAGGGGACTTTCCTGAGCCATAGAGGATGAAAATGAGATCCCAGTGAAAGTGGAACCTTGCGCTTTGTTTTGACATTTGGTTTAAAGTGGGGGGGGGGGGGGGTGTCAAACAATGAGGAACAGGCTGGTGTCGTAAAAGCAGCAGATCTAACTACAAAACTTTCTTAAAATATGCAATTTCTGTTGCAGCCCTGGAGGAATCTCTGGAGAAAAACAAACCTATAATAATAATAATAATAATAATAATAATAATAATAATACTAAACAGTCTGAATATTTGTCCATCTTTAATCTCAGGGTTTTGACAGCTGCTATAAATCTTATTAAGGTGACTCTTCTAAATCCACGGTCAGCCAGCTAGGAGCTTCTTTTATGGCTGACTCCAGGCTAGCTACTGGGGAAAATAGCCTAATTAACCTGCTAATGTTGGCTTGGTGTACTTTTGTTAATCTATAAAACAACAATAAGAATATGCAATTGTCAGGACAATAGGCACATTTACAAGGGAATTTAATTCAGCAACAGTTCTGCTATGTATTTAAACCCTAAGTAATTAAAAATAATTTTATAATATTTTTGCGAAAACATTTCGACATCCATCCAGGAGTCTTTGTCATTTCTATAGCGACCCGCTGTTGAGCAACCTGTAGATAAAGCAGCAGCCTCATCGTGATTCAGGTGGCCCAGTACTCAACTCACACCACACAATAGCTTCTTATGACCCAGAAACGTGACGGGTGGGTTGTTGGTTTGCATCTGACTAGGAAAGCGGCAAGCAGGATGGGCCTCCTTGTGCTTAAAAACAGCAGCGCTCCAACTGCAGGTTGCTCAAGTGCGAGGTGCCGAAAATGACCAAGACTCCTGGATAGGTGTCAAAACATCTTCAGAAAAATACTGAGCAAAATTCTGCTTGCCTTCGATTTACGCCTGTTTGTTTGATAGTGCCCATATAAACGGTACAATCTGATTATTTAAACCAAATACATTTTAATCCGATCGTAAAATTTTGTACATGTAAACACAGCTAGTGTTACACTATTGTAGCAGCAGCTTGAATATGAGTTGATTTGTTGGTTTAAAGAAGATCAGTTGGATCACGTTAAACTTGGTTTATTCAAGGTGAAGCCTTGAGAGTCATGCCGGCCTAAATCCCTTATTTCTAGACACCTAGCATGCTTTAATTACAGGAGCTCAGAGCCAATCATTATTCAGTGAAAGCAGGTTTGAACATGAAAAAAATATTCTTTAAAACTACATTTCTCAGTTTGAAAAAGGAGTGGAAACTCTCGTATTTTAAAATCACAGCACATTATCCTTTATGATGCCTCCAGAGCTGTTTAAGATTATGTTAACCAAATACAGGCAATAGTGAGCTATGAACTAAACAGACTGCAGTAAAGGAGCAAAAAGGGCAAGGAGAGGAAAACCAAAGCCAGTTTTTCTTCTTTTTAAAACATGGCTGCATAGTCAAACTAAACACACCACAACTCATGTTTCCTGTAAGCATAAAAAGAGAAACCAGACTAAAAAGCCCTAAATCAGCCTCAACCTAAAATAGTAACAATTCTGGACAAGACGCCCAGAGCGCCGACGGTGGTTCAAAGGAGGTTGAGACAAGCTGCTGCTCGTTTTCGGTGAAACTCTGGAGGTGTGGTTTCTCTCTTTACCTTTGTGGAGGAGCTGGCTGCTCAGGCGGAGGCCTCCATATTAAGTGGGCTCCTCCATGATGGAGACGACCGTATAACCTGTAGCAGCAGTCTGAAATCCTCCCCTGACGGCAGGAGGTCCAAAGCCACTTCCACCCAGCCCAGCAGCAATCCCACAAACACAAACGGCACACAGCAGGGGAAGCTGGGAGATACCGCAGTTATACTGACTGGGGCCACGAGTATTAGTGACATACCTGTTATTCATTAATTATTATTATTATTATTATTAGGAAGGTACAAGTAGCATTAAAATGGGCTTACAGCCGTGGTGATGTTTCAAATATTTGCTGTAATTTAAAGCTGCACAAAACAGTTTATTGAATCAGCATCATCTCGATATCAGTGCATGCAGTATACCGATCACTAAAGACTGCTTGAATGCAATATTTGGTAGCCTTTTATATATGAGCTAGCACTCTGCATCCCATTAATACCACTCACCAGCAACTTTATTAGGTACACCAATCCAGCCGGAGCTCAGCCAATCACATAGCAGCAACTCAATGGGTTTGTGCATCTGGGCCTGGTGAAGCTGACTAGCTGAGGTTTAAACAGAGCATCCGGATGGGGATTTAAGTGACTTTGAACGTGCTGTGGGTTTTGTTCCCACACGGGCTAGTGTGAGTATTTCAGAAAACGCTGATCCACTGGGATTCTCGTGTGCGTGTCCGTCTTTCAGGCGGCTGGTCGGAGAATGAAGAAACGTCCAGTGAGAGAGAGTCGTATGGGTGAAAATGGAGGACAGGAGAATGGGCGGACTGGTTTGAGACGATGAAAGGGCAAGAGCGGCTAAACCAGCCGCTAGTTACAGCCGGGGTATTAAGAGCACCACCTCCAAAAGCACAACACTTCAAGCCGATGGGCTACAGCAGCAGAAAATCCACGCAAGGGGGCCAATTCTGACAGCTAAGAAGAAAAAACTGAGGCTACGATTCCCGCAGACTTAGCAAAGTCAGTCAGATTAATGGCAATTTGTGCCGCAACATTCAGATGTTACGGTCAGGATTTGGCATAAACATGAAAGATGGATCCTGCCTTAGCAATGTTTTAGGCAGGCGGTGGTGTAATAGGCTGGAAAATATCTTCCTGGCACTCTTTGGGCCCCTAAGTATTATTTAGCATCTTTGAACAGCCTGTCTGAGGATGATTGATGACCATGTCTGTCCCTTTATGACAGACATGCTACTTCCAGCGGCATAATGAACCACATCCCACAGCTCAAATCTTCCTAAACTAGTTTACTGATGACCCAACGGCCTCACATGGTCATCAGGTCTCGATCCAGTAGCGGAACGGGATATTTGCGTCATGGATGGTGCAGCAAACAAATCTCCAGCAACAGGCTGTTGCTTTCCAGTCAATGTGGAGCAAAAATCTCTGGGGGGTGTTGAATCTTTGCCACATCAAACTTGATGCAGTTCTTAAAGCAGAACAAATGGACCTTCCTGATGGTAGCGAGGTGTACCTAATAAAGTGGCCGGTGAGTCAGCTTTCACTCCACTCGACGGTCGCCCAGATAGAAATGTTTAGTTTAGAATCTGAGAAACAGAAGGAAGCTAACATTAAACATTAGTGAGCCTCAAAATTACCAACAATTCTTTTTACAAAAAAAATACTTAATTGAAAATGTTTTACCCTTTTTACCCAGCAAATCCTTTTCAACCCTTGATACTAATACTGTCATGGGTGAGATTTCACAGTTTTCAAATATGAATACGTCTGGCACATCGCTGAAACCATATTCATATTAAATGGATTTTACATTTAATTATACAACTGTTAAAACATTAAATTAATTGGGTTCTGATAAAAAATAATTATTTTGCAACAATTGCTAATTTCAGTATTTCTGGAGCAGTTTTTTTGTATCTATTTCACATCTGTATGAAAGCCAAAAGACTGAAACTTTACATTTCTAAAAAGTTCATTTCTACAGTATTTGGCAGCAGAATCAGACGTAGACATCCTCGAAATGTTTAGCATTATTTAGGAATTTAAAATCTTCAAGTTAGATGGTTGCCGAATCTAAAATTGATCAAACCACAGAATTAGACGTACTGATTCAGACTTTTGTTTTTAAATTTAAGAAATGATAGGACAAACGGGGGGGGGGGGGGGGAATGAAATAATTCACCCAGCTCCATCCAGACCGCACATCTCTTTACAGAGTTAGAACAACAAAGAGCTCCACAAACACGGCACATAAAAGCAGCTCACACCAAACAGCAGCCAGCCTGGAAAGGGTGACCCGTTTTTAAAACAACTAATACTGTCCCCAGATAAACCTTCTTTATTCTCTTCATTATACAACTCATCTCTTTGACCACTTTGGCTGTCCTGTTATTAAAATGTCACATTTTAATAACAGGACCTAGTTCTAGGTCAGATGGTTGTGATAATCTAGCTACACGATCCGTGCCGGCTGCTTTAATAACTGAGAAGAAAAATAAGGGGGGCGTCAAAACAAAAAAGGCTAGCACTGACTGAAACTGGCCTGGTTCCATTCGGGTCCGTTTTACCAGAAACAATCCCACAGCTTACATGAAACCAATCTCCCATCAGATTCAAAACACTCCCATCAACATAGAGACAGAGAGAGAGAGAGAGACGAAACCTCTCAGGCACCAGTAGATGGCAGCGGAGAAGGAGTGAGCCAGGCCGAAAAAGAGCCGCAGGTGTTAAAAAAAGGTTAAGAGATGCAAGAGGAAGAGGAAAAGCGGCAGCCAGAAGCACGAATACGAACACCTACAGAGAAGAGGCGAAATTAAAGACACGGGGGGGAGAAAAAGAAACACAGGATGAAATGAAAGTGATCGATGCAGTTTAAATCAATCAGATACATTAAAACACACATTTTCATTTCAAATAGCCTCTCTATCAAATTTATTAGGCCTTAATACGCAGGAGGACACAGACGCAACTTGGTTATGTCCAATTCACATCTAAAACAGAAATTATAGTCCCCTGTGTATCAAGGCTTCAGCGTTAAGCATGGAAAAAAAAAAAAAAAAGACAAAATGAGACTGAAAACGTCAAATTTGATCAGTGAAGCAAACCGATTAGCCAGGCGTCAAGAGTTATTTGCAGAAAACAAGTGTTTTGGATTTTCGAGTCTAATGAGAAATTAAACCTGCTGAATAAAATGAAGTTTTCAGAGTGAATGAAACGCCAAAGACTGGCTGTGTTTCTCTCATTTTGTCTGCAAACAAGTCAAGAGTTTACAGTCTGCAAATCCACCGCAGGAACACAGGCATCGAACGGCTCCCTGATCCGCCAGAGATGAGCTCCACTGTCATCCTAATCCACACACGCCATAAAAGGCCACAGGGAGCTCCGGCTCCTTTCTTTCAGGTTAAAAAAAAAAGGCACCAGAACCTCCATTTAGTCCGGACAGAATCATAACCAACAGGCTTAAAGACATGTGAACGGGTGTGCATTTCCATTTTACACAATGATTCACCTAACTTCAGTCTGAATGCAGTGCTCACACGTGTGCAACCAACGCTGCACGATCATGCACCATGCGACACGCCACGCCCACGCAGACACACGGGTACCTCCCTGGCTAGCGGCCTGGCGGTTAGCCGGCGCAGACGGGCCGCGCCCCGACGCGCCAGACTGAGCAGAGAGCGGCCCGGCCGGCTGGAGCTGCAGCAGAAACCAAGACATCCAACACCGACCCATTACATGAGGACCGCTCGCTTAAAATGATAAAACACTAACAGGAATAATGAGCCTTTCAATAGGTTGGCGCTTTTATTTTTGCTTTCTTGCACCTGAGAACCTCAGCGCGGCTACTTTTGCGCGGCCGTCTATCCCCACTACTCCACGGGCTACAACTATGCCCCCGAAACGTAATGGACATTAAAAGCAATCGGTTTATTGTAAAGTTACGTCAGCACATTTCAGCCCTACGAATCGAAGCGTTTTCAAAGACAACCATCCTGTTCAGCGACTAATAACATGGTTTTTTGTTCCTGCAGTGGAGATGCAGAGTAAAGCTGACAGCTGCCAGGAGCTGGAGGAGAGCAGAGGAGCAATCGCTGTCAGCAGAGGCTTCAGAGGAAGAGCAGGGAGTCTAAGCTAAAAAGACTACAGCTTGATCAGTGTAGGAACCTGTTGTAAACGACCCTGCAGAGCTGGGCCTTAACGCTGCGCAGCAGCTCCAACTTGAGGAGGTTTTGACACAGGCAATAAGTGCACCTGTTGCAGGAACACATGCAGCGGAGGCGGGCGTGGCTGCGGACAGACACAAAGAAATGCGTGGATTCACCACCAGAGCAACACAACATACAGCAAACAGCATACAGTAAGGTGGTGGTGGGGCAGGGGGGGTTAGATCAGTGCAGGTCTTTAATTTTAATCCAAAGACAACTGGAAATGGACACTTTGTTTAAATAAAGAACAACGTTCTGTGGAGGAGAACCAGAAAAACGTGGAAAATGGACATGTCAGCCGTTTTAAATGGTTGCTTAGTTTCCTCCCTGGTTTCCTAGAGCACAGACTGGAGACAAAAAGAGACCAAACGGTGAGAAAACCTTAAACGGTGAGCTCTGTGACATGAAGATGCTCCTAAAATGTCTTCAGGTGAATTTGCTCTGGAAGTTTAGCGTGTTTTCCTCTAACGTCAGAAGAGCTCAGCGGGTAGGGATACCAGACGGTCATTAACACAGGGCTAAGCAGCTTTAAAGCTCCATGGTTAAACTTTGTTTTTATATGCATTCTTTACCATTAATACACAGCTTCTGTTAATGTTTTGCATGCAGGGGAGCGAAGTGTTTATATCAGCAGCAGCGGCGGCAATCATTTAGTAAAATGCTGCACTACCTTTGCATAAACACTGACAAGATACATGCAGCTCAACTCTGCATGTGGGTCATTAGAGAGTCACAGCTTTCCAGACATATAAACTAAAGAAGAGTAAAAATAAACTGCAAAGGGTTTAAATGTCCTATATAATATTAGTCTTACTTTAAACAGTCACAAATGTAAAACCTTAGTGTAATAAAAACATTTTGACGCCTACAGTTTTGTTCACAATCATTGGTGCCCCTGATAAATATGTGCAGCTTTAAATAAATTCATCCTTTAACGCAGCACAATAACCTCTAAAAATGGGAGAAAAATCCAACATTATATATTTTTTTTAGATTTATTCAGAAAGGAGAAACAACTAATTAAGATAATAGTTTTTCCCCCCCCCCCCGAAATGACCAGTGCCACATTTATTGGTACCCCTGCTGTTAATCCATCTGTTCAGATTAGGCCATCTGCTCTGAGCCACTATCCTGATGACCCACGGTCACTTTTTTATTTAGAAACCGTTCGTTTGAACTCTTCTGGGGACGACGTGACCTCTAACAAGGTTTCCAGGGCCTTTTCGAGGAGAAACAGCCCACAGCATCACAGACCCTCCACCATACTTAACAGTGGGCATTTAATTGAAACATTGTCTTTACAGTTTTTGTCAAAAAGTTGTTTTTTTCTGATCAAGAGGAGGTGAAATCTAAATAAAATCTCTTCCCGAATAACCAGAACTATCACTGTTTTAGCAGCTAATTAAAAAGGAGACGAAAACGTTGGTGAAAACTGAAATATTCAGCAGCAATATGGGAGCTGCATTAGTAGTGATGATTTTTAATAACGGAAATAGTTAGTGTTCACGTAGAACAAGATAAACCCATTTTCTAATCTCATAAACTTCATAAATGGTAAATGCTGATGTGTATTTTGCGTACAATGCATTTCCTATTTAGGATCTTTGATTCTTGACGAACGGAAATCCAAATAAAGTTGTATATTGAGAAGCATGTAATACAAATGTAACTTTTATATCAATTCATCCTCTGATAAAAGGCCCTAAACAGCAGAAATAAATTAGATTTAAGGTTTAAATCGACTTAAAGTCGAGTAACATAAAATAACGACAGAATGCAGCTTAAAATAGGATAAACTTTTAGGCAAGGCCAGTTTATTTGTAAAGACAATTCAACGTGCTTTTAGTCAAAAGACTAAAACTAAATTAAAACGTGGGTGTTTGTTGGTGTCATTATTAATGATGGTAGAAAGAAAAGGCTTTTTCCTAGCTGCCATGAAGACCTTGCTGCAGCTCTCTAATAATGAGCTTTGGAGCTCTTTTTACCTCCCTAAGCATCATAGTCAGCGTTCCTGGTGGCAAGAACTAAAAATGCATACAGACCAGCCTGCTGGCCAGCAGCTAATAGGTAAAGCATTAATTAAAGAAAACCTGCTTGCCACCTTCACATTAAAGGGGTTGTAAATGTAATATATGTACTCAAATCAAAAACTGGATTCCTCTCAATTTCCCTGTGTGCTGCGGAAATAGAAGATGCTTTTATTATTTTAGGACATTTTAGACGCCACGTGGATCACAGCAGGTTCATTTATTTGGCAAAAATTCAGATAATGTGAAAGTTATTGCCTTCAAAAAGCTGTTGGCTGTAAACTAAAAACTTAAAAATACAAGACCAAGATCCTAACTATTGAGAGGACCGCCCGCTGGTTTGCCTGATGATCTTCTGAACAGATTCTCCTGCAACATCCCCGAGCCTCGGAGAATTCAGAAGAACATCCGTCGTGGCTCTTGTTAAAAACGGATAAACCGCTGCTCACACTCAGCAGCTTGTGTGATTTCGGTATTTAAGGAATGGGATATGAGCGGCAACAATGAGATTAAACGGGCGCATCCCTTCAAGTGCTTCGCAATCCACTCTGACGGACCCAAAGCTCTCAGATCCGATTAGTTTCCAAACACCCATCAGGGCTTAGAGGGACTCCCACGACTAAATGCAATTATTCACCCCTACTTTATGAGAGACTAGACCCAGGGAGTCTGCGCTTTACTGGGATGCGTGGTGGAACGTTAACCTCTTCGTTTGAATCGCGCCATCCGCTGTCGTACACAGTCCCTGGTGTTTAGGCTTTAATGCTGCGCTGTTCTTCCAGGAAGCAGCCCGACAGGTTAGGCGAGGTGTAAAAGGGTTTGATGGTGCTTTAATACTCACGGATACATGGCCATGGTGGTGAGTCGGGTGTAGATGTCCTTGCTGGGCGCCTCGGTCGTGTTGCACGTGAACGGCTGCGGCGGGTGGAGCTTGTGCTTGCGGCAGAAGTCGTGCGGCGACAGGCTGTAGTGCTGCCGCACCTCGTGCAGGTCGGACTTGGCGGCGATCACCACGCACGGCGTCTTGCTGTCTATCAAGCATTGCTGCGCAAAAAGGGAAAGGGGAAAAGGAAGCATTTTTAGTGCAGAGTCATTAAGCGGGTTAATTTTTTTATTTTATTTTTTATCTCTGACGGAAACCGCCTGGAGGCGCACCTTGTACACTTTAGCGCAGTACTCGAATGAGCGCGGGTTGTTGACGTCGTACACCAGGCAGACCACGTCGCAGGCCAGATCGGCCTCGGACAGGAAGTCGAAGTCCGGCATGGCCTCGTGGAGCTGGGGGGGGTGAGCAGACAGAGATTAACGGTCAGCCCGCACTGATGCTCTAACACAAAGTGATTGTTCAGGAGTAATCCGGAGAGCCTGGGCTACGAAATAAGAGGTTCCTACCAGCAGGTACTTCTCCTGACCGTAAACGTAGGTCGTGCTGATGGCATAGTACGACTTGTGGTCTTCTCTGATGCGCCTCTGTCTCTGCCGGTGGACAATTAAGTCAATATTATCCATTCAAGAAGCATTTGGCTTTAAAAGGGGGTTGTGTTATATCCTAGAACCATTTATTTACTGTTGTAGATGTGGGCGGGTGTAAAGAGAGAAGCTATTTTCTTATTGACATTTGCTTCACTTGAATCAACGGCTCCCTGGTTTTTGCCGTTTTGAAGAGCGGCTAAGCAAAATGAGCCGCTGGGTCACATCTTATTGACATCCCAGGGTAAACATTACTAAGAAACACTCTGAACAACATGGAAAAATACTGAATAAATAAAAAATAAACACTACAGTTATATTTATTAGAGAAACCATATTTTCCTCAATGGAATGTATTCAAAATTTCCATAAATCTTACAGAATATCTTTTTCACAAACGTTCAGTGTGAAGTCATGGCTCCACAATAAGGGAGGATTCTGCGCGCAGAAACAGTTTTAAACTAGTGTATTGTTTAGATTTCATAACAAGACTAATGTGTCCAGAAGACATTAAAGGTCCGAGAGCTGTAAACTCTGACACTTCATGGTGTGAAGCGCTCCTGTCTATTTCAAATTTCACTATAATATACTTTTCACGATTGAGAAAATTCTTGATATTAGAGGAAAAAGTATTGACTTTTAACAGCTTGAACAGTAATTGGGTCTTATCATATAAAGGTTGTACAAATCATGAAACAAAGAGGTAAAGGGACGTTTCGCTGCTTATTTGCCGTCTGGATTAAAACAAATGAGCCTTTTTTTTTACCAAATCTGTAAATCTTGCTCTTATTAATAAAGATTGGAGAATCCAACACTAAATATAGACTCTTAAAAGTTATCTATAGTTCAAAGTAGTGAAATTGCCTGGTTTTGAGTTTCTAACCAGGGTATTCCAGTTTATAAGTGGAAAACCAAATTTCACAGGTTAAAATTAAATGTTAAAACCTATTTGTGAATCTAAATCAATATGAAATCCTTGAACATAACTATTTAATTGTAGATTAATTTTTCCCTAAGAAAATGAAAAGAACAAGTCTGGATACCCAAGGATTTTTTCGACACCTGGAAACAGATGAAAGCTAAATCCAGACTTTTCAGGGCTGTGTAGGAACCCAGTTATCGACACTGATTATAATTCAGAACGTGTGCTTCATACATTCACTAAAAAATAACCTGCAAACACGTCAGAAACGCAGTGCATTATGTGATACGTCTGAGAGAAAAAAAACAACACGGTTTGCCCGACCTGCAGGTTCCTGCCGAGGAAGGCTTGGAGGAAGCCGCTCTTGCCGCTGCCGCGCGCCCCCAGCACGTTGCAGCGGAAGACGCTGCGCTGGGTTTGCTTCTTCTGCAGATCAATGCGCTTGTTACGAGTCACTAAGGGAGGCGCGAACCCACAAAACAGAAATAAATTATGCAATTATGGTGGAAAACCTTCGGCTTTTACACAAGCCATCTAGACAGATAGTTTTATGGCAGCTAAAGTCGTTTAGATGAAATAAAATGCGCCATTTTTACACTTGTTCAACTGTAACTTACAGACAAAAGTCATTAAACACTAAAAACAACATGATCCGTTACCAGTAATAGCAGCGGCTTGGGACTCCTGTTCGTAGATGATGGAGTATCCAAGGTAACCGAGATACTCCAAACTCCTCTGGACATCCAGATATGTTGTTAACCTGCCAGAAGAAACAGGGGAGGAACGAGTACTTAGAAAGTCTCTGTGCTCTAAATCTCTGGTGCATGACCTTCTGTGAAGGTATTTGGGTTAAATAAACTTGGAAGACAGCATCTGTGTCCGTGTATTAATAGAAAGCCACTCACGTCCACTGAGAGAGGTATCCCTGGTATGTGATCCATCCGTTCTCATTGGTGCACACTGTGTTGTTGACATCTGGACCCCAGGGCATGTAGGGAAACACTTTGAACAGGTCCTTCACCTCCTCTGGGGACAGCGCACAGTCCCTGTCCTGCATTACACCAACAGCACGAGCGGTTAAAAACTTTCGTTTGGGACAAAAAAAAAAAACGTGATGCACTCAAACCAGGAGAGTATCTTGTACTAAATAAGGCATAAGTGCTCAAGCAAATTAAGCTGCCGTGTTTTGCATGAACGCTCACCTTGTCGTGTTTGTCAAACACGCTCTGCAGGAAGAGGTAAGCGTTGTGGTTCAGCTCAGTGGTGCAGTCTGGCGGGACCTTTATCCTGAAATAGAGACGGACACAAACGTCAGCTCAGCAGCTGACCCGCCGAGAGTCGTCAAAGCAGAGACGGACTCTGGGTCAGTTTGTGTCACATAAAGCAGCACCGGTAACCAAACAGGACAGGGAAATGTATGACAGCTTGTAGGTCTTACTGGCCATGAGCTCATTTCAACAAAAATGTTCATTTTTTTAACTGTGTAGTAACAGTATCATGCCACTAGATGTCAGTTTTCCCACAATACATTAAAACAGAATGCATTGGAGGTTTATATTTGGTCGTTTTGTGCGGACTCTCCGTGCGCGCTTACAAGGGGAACAGGTATTCCTGCGTGAGCTCCAGGTCGTCGTCGTATCCGAACCGCCTCAGCACCGTCCACGTGGTCTCGTGTCGACCTCGCTGTATGAAGAGAGTGTGCAGGAAGAGGAAGCCTGCAACGACGAGGCAGTGAGGATCACTCAAAACCTGACAGAGGGGTAAAGAAAGCCAAAGGAGCCTCGTCTGACCTTTGAGCGTGAGCCCGTTGTCTTTGACCCCGTCTGTCATGTTCCTCCTGACCACGTTCTTCACATCTTCTAAGGCTTGCGGCGCCAGAGGTGTATTGAAACATGTTCTCTGTGAGCATAACGCAACAAGACAATGTGAGCTTTATCACTGGGTTCGTTCGTGCCTAAACCCGCCTCTTTAACTAAGGTGATATTACTCTCTGCGGATCTGACGATCATCGTTACCTGAAAGAAGTTGAGCTCGTTGTCATTCAGGATCCCATCGTTGTCCAGGTCCGAGATTTTAAATATCCGCGTTAAAGCCTTGATGCAGGAAGCTTTCAGCTGCAACACGGAGAAAACGTCGCCGTTTATGACGTCACGTGTTTCAATGTGGAGACACTTAAAGTTGAGGTACCCCCACTAAAGGTTTAGGCAGAAAATATAGACTTGTTTGTAAATCTGAACAGCGGTTAACTTCATTTCCTTCCTCTAGTGTTTGAGTCTCTCTTTGTTTTCTGGCACTTCCAGTTAGAATGGCATAACAATCCCAAAAACAAGATTATTGTCTTTCTCTTATTACCAGGATATAGCCTGTAATAAACGTTTAAAGAGGCTGAAAGCGTCTTTAGATGGAGATAAATGTGTTAATTACTCATGGAGTAAACAAAAACGTGTCAGACTTTCACTGACTTTGTGAGAGCAGCTGCCTAAACAGCTACTAAGCAACTAGGCTGACAATAAATCCAGAGATGCTTCAAGAAATGAGCCGGAGACTGGAATTTTCTGCTTGATCAGCGCTTACAGGCGACCAGCCACCCGGGATCTCAAGCATAAGGTGGTTTTCTGACCAGGGAACAAAGCACAGCCAACAGCCAAGCACCAACAGATGAAAGAGAGTAACTACAACCCTCTTCAGTGTAGAAGTCATCACGAAGGGAAAGAAAATTATGTTAGCAATTTTCTCGGAGAAATAAATTAAGTGAGTGGAAGCACAGATATTTAAGGAGATATTTAAAGAAAATAGTTTTTTTTCCTGAGCATGGCTGCAAGAGAGAGCCAAACTCTCAGCAGATGACCTCTGCCCAATTTACTGGATGGGGATCATTTCAGTAACGTTACACAGACTAATCGCTAATATAAAGATTCTTAAGACAATTTCAAATTTCAATGCCATAGTCATTTAAACTTTGTTTTAAAACATTAGTAGTTTGAAGACAACTGCTCTCTGCTCTGCACAATGCGAAGCCTCCACTGCTCAAAGGATCATTGAACGCTCTTGATGGGAAGACCAGAAAAACAAAACTGAATGCTGCTCTTGTATCGTTCTTTATTATAGCTATATATATATATATATATATATATATATCTTTATTATAGCTATAAAAGAGAAATCAAAATTTGCCTGAGAGTGGCATCAGTTGGTCAAAGCGTCAGCCACAAAACTGACAGCTGCATTTCAAAATGAGCCTTTATACAACGACTTTTGAACCCTTTAAAGCCCGATGCAGGCTTTAAAGACATTTTTAAAAAAGAAAATAATTTTTGGTTGCTTTAAAAACCGAAACGTCAGGCTTTCGAATTTTCTGTATATCGTAACTGATACGCTAGACCAAAAGAAAAACATTTTCCTATAGGGTGTAAAATATATTCATTTATAGGTTGTATGTTCAGACAAATACTGACTTTGTTGGAGAGGAAGAGGAAATATTTGTATAAAAAATGATACATTTGAAGTTATAGGGTTAATTCTTAGACAAGTAGTGTTTTTTTCT